>JAZGTK010005756.1:0-21870 GCA_036877625.1 Ambastaia sidthimunki
CATTCCCCGGGCCTCAGCCCCTGCCTCGACAGAATATCTGCTTCCAGATTAGCATGCCCTGGGATGTACATCGCTCTGACGGACAGCAGCCTGGTCTCTGTCCAAAGAAGGATCTGCTGTGCCAGCCTGAACAGGGGGCGCGAGTGAAGCCCTCCCTGGTGATTTAAATATGAGACCACTGTGGTATTTTTCGTGCAGACTAGGATGTATTGGCCCCTGAGATGTGGAAGTGCTGAAATGCAGAAACACCGCCCTAATTTCCAGGCAGTTTATGTGCCAGGAGAGATTACAGTTCTCCCACTGACCCCGGACTGGACGGCCATCGAGAACCGCACCGCAGCCTGTGAGGAAAGCATCCGTTGAAAGAATCCTGCGATGACATACAGATCTGGCCTTTAAAAATGTACTTTTTTTTATGCAGGATCCGGAAGGCGATTATGCAGATTGCCACACGACTGGTCTGACCTGTTTGTTAGAATTAAAAAAACCTGTTACACTTCCCAGAGGATCCACCAGGTGGCACATCAACTTGTTTTAGGCCTTGATGCACTGGATCTAAAATAACATGGGAACTTGTAGTTATTTTTTTTGCTGGATTTGTAAATTAAATCTGTACATTTGTTTTAATAGTTGTTACCCCGTTATTTTCTGGTTAAAGTGACTGAATTTAATGCGACATAAAAATGACAAAAATATGTAATTTGTGTGTATTGTTGCAAAAAAAAATCGTAATTTTACCTTTGTATATTGGTACATTGGGGATATGTTGTCATAAATTAAGAAATGTTTCCGCAGTAGAGGCTTTTTCATAATGTCAGGCTTTTAAACGGTTGTCAGGTTTTTAAACTTGCAGCCGCAGCAATGCACGTCTTTGTGAATGCACAGAAACGCTTCATGATTCATTCATTTCAGAAATGAATGAATCATGCTCTAACATCGCGCTCTAACAATGAGACTCCGCTTCGTTCCACCTAGCCATGCATTGGCGCGAGGCTCAGTCGGAGTCATTTACTCTAGTTATTTTGGAAAACCACTAGCCACAGTATTTAGCCCTGTTCATAGGTATATGTTTATCATTTGTTAACTGTTATGTATAATTATTGACACTCCATCCCGGACCTCACTCATTTGTAAACGCTGGCTACAGCTAGGTTTTGAACAGTAGTTTATTCTTGACAGTCTCTTTTTCATTCCTTTGTTGTTTTTTTTTTTGTACTTTTTATTTTATTTTTACATTTTTGATTTAGAGTCCAAGATACATAAGTATAGACATATGATAAGTTTGTTGTGTATATAAAGGTTATGAGGTTTTTATTCGTTTTACATTGTACAACAGAAACAAAAAAAAACAAAAACTAAACAAAACAAACTTAACATGAAGGCACTGACATGCGTTTAATTGCATCAATAACAGCTTACAAAACAAGTAAAAAAAAACAATTCTGCCCACATATTCACATGAAAAAAGATGAAAATATGGGAAATGCATGTAATTCGTTACATTCCAGTGTGGCCACCCTGACGCTCAACAACGACTGGAAGAACAGTAAACAGTCTGTTAATATAATTGTTGCATGCCGCCTCTGTGAGTTCTTCAAACCAGAATTTATTTATGGCAGCAAACAAGTCAGACTTGGTTTAGCCTTCTTTCGAATGTAGTACTTCAGAGCATGCCACACCATCTCAACTGGATTCATATCGGGAGATTCGGCAGGAGTCTTAATCCTGCCGATTAAAGATCAATTCATTCTACTGTACAATTTATGAGTAATTCATCTTCAAAGTCCCAAGATCTGTCAATATAATTGAACCAAAACGTTTTTTGATTCATTATTAAAGGGACATTTCAAATTGGTAGTTGACAAAACTCACTGATATCACTGATGTCCCATTAATCATGAATAAAAAAACGTTTTTGTTCAATGATATTGGCAGCAGTGTTTTTTGGGTCATTGTCCTGAAAAAAAACAAAGTTTCCAAAGTTATCCCTAATGTACAGGGCTGCGGTTTTTTTTATAATAACATTCACAAAGAAAGAACGATCCATGATCCCTTCGAATATTGCAATAGGCCCCGGTCCAAGTTTTGATATTGCTCCCCACACATGAAGTTTCAGTGGGTGTTTTTGGCTTTGGAGACCCTTCTTCCTGTCTCGTGGAACGACACAGTAGAAAAGCGATCTAACTGTTGTTTCATCAGTGAAGATAACATCATGAAACGTCTCCTCGTTAATCCACTGTTGCGCTTGCTGGAGACGTATCTCTTTGTTTACGTCTCTAATCATGGGACAATGCTGGGTTTTCATGTATTTCCATCCTATTCTTTGACTGTTTTGTATACAGTATTTTAATATGTAATATTTAATATTTAATATTAAAATAATTTAATATGTTACGTAAATTAAGACCATTACGATAATAAAATGCATATGATGTGTTTTGTTTACATTTTAAAACATTTCTATGGTTGTCATTTAAACGGAGGTCAATACGGTATTTTACCACACTTTAATTTGGTATGTTTAGTAATCAGGGCGGTTACAAATATAAAGTGCATATTTTGGCAAATATTACGTTTTTCGTTCCCGCAAGCTCCTACGTAACCAAAGCAACGCAACTTTTATATAAACTGATCATATTGATGAACTTTAATATGTGAATCAATCAATATAAGTGAACCAGAAGGCTATTTTGAGGAGGCTAATTAATTCTGCTGTACATCTTTTAAAATGTACAGCAGAATGTCTTTTCTTGTAATTCCTGAGATGTCTTTTCTTGTAATTCCTCACAAGACCTGTCAATATCATTGAACAAAAACGTTTTTTTATTCATGATTAATGGGACATCAGTGATATCAGTGAGTTTTGTCAACTACCAATTTAAAATGTCCCTTTAATAATGAATCAAAAAACGTTTTGGTTGAATTATATTGACAGATCTTGTGACTTTGAAGATGAATTACTCAAAAATTGTACAGTAGAATGAATTGATCTTTATTGTGCGCAGTTCACTGTGAGCAGATATCAGTGAGTTTTGTCCATTTTTTTAAGTTTTGTCCAAATTTACCAATTTAAAATGCCCCTTTAATAATTAATCAAAAAAAATTTTTTGCGTTGCATTGTGAGGGAATACAAAAAGTTTAGCGAGGGAATGCAAAAGGTATTGCGAGGGAACGCAAAAGTGCAGTCTAAAAATATTTTCCATCATGACCCTAGCAGGGCTCCGTAGATATGGAACGTGCTCTTCAAGTATTCTATGTGTTTGTTCGATCCTGACGCAAGGAGTCACGTCACGTTCTCTACAGCTGCAGAATCAGTGATTGTGACGCGACTGCCACCCAATGGTCTTGCCGCGACAATGCCGCTTGCCTGAATCACGTACCACAGCACGCTGTGGCAAGGTGGAAGATCGTGTTCTCTTTCTCGCACATTTTTAATGGCCGGATCTGTCACGCTCCTAGAGTGGGACCCAAGGTAAGAAACCGGGGGCCAGAGCCACATAGAAAGGGTGCAAAGCCCTTGACGCCCTTAGTGGGTGGATTTTGGGATAAAAGCCATTTATTCTCAGCCAGAACTGAAATGGTCTCATGTGCAGCAAACCTAATGGGATCACATTGGCCGCTGTCGCCATGAGTCCTAACAGCCTCTGAATCTGGAGGACTGTCAGATATCGGCCTACCTGTATACTGCTCACAGCAGCCATGTGCAGGGGACAATTTTGCCCGCATCGTAATGGAGTTCCACATCACCCAAGAAAGGTAGTTCTCCGAACAGTAAAAGGCATACTTTTATTGGGATTGAGCCTGAGCCCTAAGCACCTCATATGAGTCAACACGACATCTCGATGCCATGCCGCTAACTCCTGCGAGCTTGTCATGACCAGTCAGTCATCTATGTAGTTTATGTAGTCTATGTAGTTTACGCAGATGCTCTGGAGCCTCAACGGAGCTTTGTAAAGCTGCGGGGCGATAGAGCTAGGCTGAAAGGAAGCACTCGATACTGGTATGCTTTGCCCCCAAAAGCAAACCAGAGAAACTTCCTGTGTTCTGGCAGAATCACGATGTGGAAATATATTGTGTTTATTTGTCAGATGTATCATGACAAACCAGTCCTCGGGCTGGATTGACATACAAGTGTCAACATTTTGAATCTGTATCTCCTCAGTGACCAATTCAAGCGGCGCATATCCAGAATAGGACGCAGCCCCCCATCCCTTTTGGGAACTATAAAATATCGGCTGTAGAAGCCTAGATCTCTCAAGTGAAGGGGAACATGTTCTATGGTCCTTATGGCCAACACTAAATGCTGCTGTCCTTCTACCACCATTTGAAGAAAGTCATTAAAACAGGGAGGACAGGGAGGCGAACTAAATTCCGTATCCTCTCTCTACTGTTCTTAACAGCTATGGGGACAAACTGTCCATGCTGCCAGAATGCCCCGAGAGAAATACCATCCTGTGGGGCTGGCCCCAAGTTGCTGCTGGTGTCAGGTGCTCTTTCTTTTTCGCAGCCTTGGAGGAGATTACGGTCCTCAGATCGAACCTCCTCTGCGGCTGCGAGGCCTGGGTACGCTGCCCAGTCCCTTTTGATCTTTGAGGGGGAGCACGAGCAGCCACGCTGACCTTCTGCTGCTGCCTATAGGTAGCCTTGAACTTGCCTACAAATAGGCTTGGTTTTACACGTGTTCAGACTTGTGCGTGCCTGAAGCACGTTCTCCCCATAGCGTCAAGCTTGACGCAGCGTCAAGTTCCCTAGAATAGGAACACATTCCAGTGATTAATAAATGGAGAAAAACACCTTGTGAGAAACCAGCCTTGACAGGGAGGGCCAGTTCTCCTCTGGCATGCTAAAGCTGCAGTCCGTAACCATTACTACGACTGGTTAAAAGAAAAGCAAGGCATTACATTAAGTGGTTTACATCTAAATGGTAGTACGGGTCTGATTAAGTGACAAAAGGTGTCAACAATGGATGAGGCCACGATGATGATGGTATAAAATAGGAGAATTTGACATGGAAGGCGGTAATAACAAAAAGTTACTGAAAGTTACTGATTTGAATATAATTAAAAATGGTGGACAAAAAGACAAGGACAAATCTGGTATAGTAGAACTCTGGATGAGTAAAAGAATCCAAAGGAAAGAGTTGCATGAGAATGTTATTTCAATCATGTGTTATAAGCATATATATAGATTTTGGTTATAGCTGCATAACCAAAATGTGACCCTGCCAACTGAATAAAAATGGCAACTTTATTCGATAATTATTCAGATTCCAGAGAATCTTTGAGCACTGGTTTGGTTCCAGTCTGTCAAAAAACCTAGGACTAGTTTCCAAAAACAAGTTTTGTAAAAATTACAAAAAGGCAGAAATTAATGATGTAAATGAAAATGGAGATATATGTTTTGTTTGTCTTGAACCAATAATTACAACGGTATATGGCACGTACTGATACAATAAACAGTGATATATATTCAATTTCCCTGTGGTCGAGCAACCAAGTTTTGCTTCCTCACAGAGCTCTCAGGAAATCAATGTTTGCTTGCTGCCAGTTTGCAGTGAACGCAAAACAAAGTGGCCACCCAAACTTATTGTGGCCACTTATTGTGGCCCTTTTGAGTTTTTCTGTAGAAAATGTGATTTGGATTTCTCCTGCTAGTCAGCTGCTTCAGGATACAAAACACATCATACACAGAGCACCCAAGGTCAGCCTACAGACGCTGACTCCCTTAGCAAATTATTTAGAGACTTTCCCAAAATGTCTTAATGGGTTCTGCATTCGGATCAGCAGGGCTACAGAATTCAATTCGAGCACCAACCTCCTAGGTTCAATAGGGTTGTTTGGACCATAGTCAACACCTAGAAGTGTCTGTCTTGGAGCTAGAATTGCAGTCTCTCTTGGCAAAAGGGGCATACATTTTTTTTTCTTTCGAGGGAGAAGACGAGTTCTACAGCCGGTACTTCATAGTTCCAAAGAAAATTAGGGGTTGTGTAACTTTAGATTTGTGGCATCTGAACTGTGGAGATTCAGGTTCAAGATGTTAACTATTCCACTTAATGTTAACTAAATCAAATCCAAGGACAGGTTTGTCATCATTCCTTCGCACAGGAAGTTCCTGAAGTTCACTTTTGGGGGAAAGTGTAATATTGGGTTCTTCTATTCGACCTGGCCTTGTCATCCCACACCTTTTGAAAGAGGAACCTGCAGATTGGCAGGTTCCTCTTTCATCTCAGAGCAAATTGCTCTCCCTCAGAGCTATGTACATCACTGGGGACCAGAATGTGGGGGTGCAGGGTCCTATTTTGTTAAAAATAACAATAGGTATATAACAAAATAAAAATCGTTCATTAATCTTTCATGTTACTTTCATGTTAGACATGAACGCATACATAGTTTGACAGGCAAGAAGGACATCCTATCATTCATTCACACAGAGGAATAGTGTAGAAGCATAACCCAAGAAAGTACTTTCAGAAGTAACTTTTATGTTTCAAAAAGACATGGTGATAGAAAGACAAAAGTTAGAGATAAGTTGCAACTTTAAGTAATGTTAACAAATGGAATTTTAAATCATTATTTATGTGACGCATCTGATCAGAAATAAAGATCAAAAAATCATATCTGTTAATAATTTCACTCACCTTAATCGTTGTCACCCTTAATGGTTTTGGTCCTGACAACAAAAACATTTGTAAATTTTTTTTAATTCATCTACAAGAATTCTCCACTAGAGTTATATTTTAGTTTACCAAAGGTAAGCTAAAGTACAATGATATTTTAACATTTTTCTTAGTTTTGTTTCATACAAGTTAACTTTACATTCTAACTTTATATCATATATGATGATGGCCAAAAACATTCTACCATTACAGTTTAAACAAGTCATGTTTTACGTGAACATAAGCAAGTGAAAATGTCGAGATTCTGCAATTACCCCAGACTGCAGTCCAGACAATAACATTTAGTGTAGGCAGAGCGACATGTCCCACTGTAATGTTTTGCCCTACCCACATTAAATTTTATTGGCACTTTGCACTGTGTATTTGATATTTTTAAGGGGTCATGAATATCAAAATGTCCTTGATATTTACCATTGGTTATATTTCCATACTGCAAGTTTCTTACTAGCTAACTTACCAGTTGAAAATATTTTTGTTTTTCACCTTTTTAAAACTAAAACTGTCATGACCATCAGATACCAGGGTGATACAGTACATTGTTCTGTACCTGGATGTAAACAAACTTTACCTCAGTGTCTCAGTTACATATGTAACCTCCATTCCCTGATGGAGGGAACGAGTATTTGTATTGATGTGGTAAGACTAGGAGTTCAAGTTGAAGTTTATTCATAAAGAGCTTTTCACAATGGCATATTGTTGCAAAGCAGCTGTACAAATGAAAAATATTCAAGGATATTTTACAGTGAAACTAAAATTTGAAAATAAAAAAAATATATAAATATGAAAAGGAAGAAAATTAAAAAGTAGAATAATAGAATTATTAAACAATACTAACACAATGTTCAACATGTTATCCTAAGTCAATTGTCTAAGCTAGTGTCAGCCGACTGTTGTTGCCAACAGGGCGACAGTGGCCAAAACTCCAGTGATTAATAAATGGAGAAAAAAACCTTGTGAGAAACCTGGCTTAACAGGCAGGGCCAGTTCTCCTCTGGCACACTAAAGCTGTAGTCCGTAACCGTAACTACAACTGGTTAAAAGAAAGAAAGCAAGGCATAAAATTATGTGATTTATATGTAAATTAAAGTACAGTTTGATTTATTGGCATGTTATAGAGAGAGATTAATAAGTGTCAGCAAGGCTGAGGCCATGATGTTAATGGTAGAAAACGGGAAGAATTTAACAGGGATGGTGGTAATAGCATTAAGTTACTGATTGCAGCTCTAACAACAATCTGCTGTTACAAGACGGAATGTATGCTGATGTTAAAAATGTAACTGAGGGGAAATTTTACTCATATGGAATTAAATGGCAACCAAGCAGATAAGCATTAATTAGTCTACGTAAAAATGTAAAAGAAGATCATCACATTATTCCTAGTGCTTTTGAGTGGCCCAGGCTGTGGCTGTAGAAAGCGTTCTGGCACATGGGTTGAGCAACTTATCATACCGGAGCAGGAACAAATCTTAGGAGATCATTTTGCTTTTTATTAAAAAAAACACCAATGAAAACCAGCCTTGAAAATAAGCACCATTAGGGTTTGGTGAGTGGAATTTGCATGCCAGTCTCTGCCCCAGATATCCTGGTATAAAAGGGAGATGGAGTGCATCACTCATTCAGGTTTGTGCTGAGGAGTCGAGAAGTACCCGGCTGTCAGGGTTCAGTTCAGTGTTGTGGCAGGAAGGACACAATGTCTTGTTCTTTCCATCAAGGACTGGAGGTTACATAGGTAATGGTGATGTTCCCTTTCTGTCACTCACTCTAGGTTGTGTTGACAAGGGGTCCCTATACTAAGCACTACAATGGCTGAAAAACACTATAGCTGCCAGCTAGCAATCGTGGATAGCCATGGAAACCACAGGCTATCCTGCAACGGAATGACTGGTGTGGCCAAAATGTGAAGTGTCAGTGCTGCTCTGCATGACTAGGCTAGAAAAAATGAAAACTTCCCTTTGCATGACAAGGGGTCTAGATGGAACAAGGGTGGGAAAGGGTTTCCTGCAACTAGACCTCCTCAGAACCCAAGGTGCCGGCTAAGATGTAAAAGGAGCCAGCTGAGGACTCCACTAAACGGTACGTATTATCTGGTGTAAGATGTAAATGAATTCCCGCTTTCCTGCAAAAAACAGCACCCCCAGCCCTTCTGGTGCACTCAGTTTCTGAATTGTATTTACATTAGTAAAGTAAAATAGGGAATACTGAATGAGACTATGGGGGCAACTTCGGACACAGCTTAAGTGTGTCACAGTGCTGCTAATCAAATCAGTACATGCACAGATTAACACTGTTTTCTTTAGTTAAGATACTGTGTCATTTACAGATTTTCAGTCCAATTACAAATAATTTGGTTGTGATTACTGATCATGCCAAATTTGATCTAGTTAAGCTCAGTTGTTGTTACAGTTGGCAGATAAAGCTGTGTAGTGTGTGTGGTGTCTGAAAGATTCTAGTATTAGAATTTAAGTGCCAGTTGTGTCCTCACAAAAGTTTGCAGGGTACATATGATTGATTTTGTGATGTTTATGATAATAGTGTTGTGATGTAGATATTTTTATGTATGTGTAAAAATGTTACTATGTACATATAAAATAATTTATAACTGACAAAACAAGGGTTATAACATTGAGCTAGCTTGTTTATATCAGTATGTAGATGGGTAGATTTGTTAATAGGGCAGAATGTCCATGACTCAATGACTCATTTGTTAAGTTCGTTGATTCTCCTTGACTGTCAAAGACTACAATCTGTTCCAGTGGATGGTAACAGTTTTTTAATGTGTTCGGTCTTCAAATTTTTCAGCTATTTGTTAAGTGTGACCCTCAGCTTACCTCCTGAAATATAATGTAAAAAAATGCATTTCATGACCCCTTTAATTAGGTGGAGAGCACAAGGCAGTTTTTTACCTAAAATAACAGACTGGATAACATATTGTGGTAATATCAGATAGATTTTCTTTATTTCCCTACACTAAATGAGAGGAGCTTGCTGGTGTAAAGTTAAAAAATTGAACCTGTAGAGATTTTAAACATTTGGAGGTGGTAATTTTTTTACATTTATACATTTAATAATAGTAATAATTTTATTCATAAAAGTGTATGCATATTTTTAGTAAATACAAAAACATTATGTATGATTCGAAAACTAAATTTATGTTAGCAGATATGTAAACATCATTTACACTTACATTAGACACGCCTTGTATCCAATGCGTGTTTACATTAACCTCCTGCCTAAAAAGATTCTAGTAAATCTCTAATATGAGCGCCATAATTGACCCTTAAATTGTGGATGGACTTCTGCTAATTCATCTGTTTAAACATCGGTACACCCAACAGCAATTAATTAAACAAAAACCTGAAAGCATTTTTTAATGCTGCCTTCATAAACCTTTAATGCTTGGTGACAAATTCAAAACTTATGACAATTTCAATGCTAATGGTACTCACGCGGTTTTGAACTCAGAATAACAGGTGAGGGTGTCTTATCCTGTCAACACTGGAGTTTGTTTAAATAACCTTTAGTATACCTAAGAATGATCAGCACTAATAGTAATACGTGCCTCAGCAAACCCCAACTAATGATTCTGTCATTATACTGTAATAAAAATATGATTCTTTCTTGGTTTTTTAATTAGTGCTTAGATGCCTGGGTCTCTCTGAAAACTAATGTAGCCTTTTAATCAGTGAAACGGCACAAGATTATCCCATGAGAACAGTAAACAAGAGTAAGAAAAAGTCACTGTTTGCCTAAATTCGACAAGGCCACTATACAGATGGCATTCCTGTCTGCTAATGAAGCGTTTGTTCTTTCATGCTGAGACATACTTTGCACTCTTCTTTAAACAGCCACTAATATTCCCAAATTTAGCAGGTGCAGACAATGTCCCACTTGATGGCTCTCAGCTAAAATGGTCGCCTCATGGCCACTAATCTTCCTTTGACCATGGGACTTAAAGCGGATAGCTGGAGATGAACAAAAGCTTGCCTTTGAGACTGTTCTGCCTCCTGCTGCGGAACTGATGCACTGAGAGTTTGAGAAACTTCCAGAAACTTTCTAAAGAGAGTGTTTACAAAATGATGGGAAAGTGCCCCACTCGTCTGGCTGTAGCCTCTACAAGTTGTTCCCCTTATTGTTTTGATGTTGTCTTTTTGTAGTGGTTCACTTTAAGTGGCAGATATCCTGACAGATGCATGAGTTTATAAACTATGAATCAAAGTTTTTGCTATACATAAAGGGAAATTTAATCTGAAAAGGAATCTGGCTCTCAGCAAATTAGATTTTCTCTACATGCATCTTTGTTTATGTTTTAAATAATGTTTTTTTAATGTTTTAACCAGATAAATCACATGATTAAAGCATTTTTTATTTTGTTGGGAAATTTTAAGGCAAAAATTATATTAATATCCAAGAAAAGGAGAAGGACTGTCAGACCTATGGGTAATGTAAGTTCTTTACAGGTAATACTGAACAAGATTGTTTTCTTCTACAGAAGAATATTGTCACTTGCCTTAAAAGATACACATTATTGGTTTTTTTGCCTTTATAACCTGCTGGATATATTCACTCAATATTCAAATTACACTGCATTTAGGTTTTTTATTATTGTTATTAAATATGTGAAACTCCTCAGAACTAATTGAAATTTTACCTCAACCAACTAAAATATAAATTAGAAAAAAATGATTATAAATTAAGGTTAAGTTGAGAATTAAGTTGAGCCATTTTTTTGTGACAGTGTAATTGTGTGTGTGTGTGTGTGTGTGTGTCACAAAGAAGAGACCTACACACAACACAGACACACAGCATGTGACTGACACTCGTCATTCTTCCATTCAGTCCATGACCAGAAGTGAAGTCATGTCATGGGCTGCCTGCAGTGGCTAATTGATTAATCACACTCATTATAATGGATGGCAGCAGAACTGGGCTTTCAATGGCAGACTGAGACACTGGCAACACAGTTTCAAGCCAAAGTCTAAAACATGCCATGTCAGACTAATATTGGCTCTTTCTACATCCTGCTTACTGTCACCGCCAGACAGCATGCCTGTGGACCCTTAGCCGACTCTATTTGATGCATATTGTACAAGGAATCAAAGTTTACAAGGTGTCGGGCTGCTGTAATAAGTGCTACTGAAGAACAAATACTTGCTAAACTTAATAATTGCATGAAAACATATTTTTGGAGACTCTTTTTCAGATTTATTCATGCTTAAACGTAAATTTTGCTGTGAGTGCTAACAAAACAGCAAAACATCAAATCTTGAGCCATGTGTGCCTTGTTTTTGATATAACATGCTCAGTTAAATGTAGTAGTACTTTTGAATATGCGTTGTCTGACAGTGCTTCTCCATTCTTGCACTCTTTTGAGCCCAGCAAATGCTCATTTGATCATTTCTGTTAGAAGTGACCCCAAACCAACCAAGTGACCCCAAACTTGAATTAGTTCAATCCAACTAATTAAACGTACAAATATAAAATACAGTTAGAAGCATAACAGTTGGAAATAAAAATCTGGACTACCAGAGTTTGATGACTGTTTACAGTCAGATTGCATGGCTGTAATCTCAACATGGTGGTCTTACTGACATCTGACCTGCCTGTGTTGAATAAAGCACTTGTCTAGCTCATTAATCTGACTGGAGTCTGCATTTTTAACTACATGTCTTTATGTATACTAGTAATACAAGTATGATTCCATTTCGTTTTTTGACTTGCATTTCTGTAACCTTAAACAATTTGTGAACATATTTAAAAATATTTATATTTAGAATTATTTGTTTTTATTCTTTTGTTCAAGAACTGCTCTTAAAGATTATGGTGATTTGTTTATGATTATTCTCCACTGCTTGGATTAAATGATTTTTTTATTTTAGTGTCTTCCCAAAACATTACATCCTAATTTCATGATTTCTAAACAAGTTTTTGGCTGTAGGAAAATATCAGAGCTGACAGTAACTTGGGTTTAGCTAATTAACGTGGTAAAGTTAATTAACATGGCTGAATAACTTTATAATAGATAGTCTGTAATAACAGTATTTCTTGCAGTCACCTGAGAGTAATCGTACGGATCTGTTAAGGATATAATGAGATTACCTGTAGCACGGACCGCAGTCAGCAGAGCCGATGAGAACAGGATGAGTTCTAATGGAGCCATTGCACTGGAAATGACATATAGGCAGCATTGTTCTTAATATACAAGAATCAGTTTCACATATGAAAGCAACTCTTTTCATTTCAAGGTCACCTGATTTATCTAAATTTGCAAATACCTAGTGTCATTTAAAAAAAAGTTAAGTGTATTTGTAAAAACTACAAAATATACTAAATCAACATGACTTGAAGAAAACATTTTCTTTGTAAAGCAGGTAAAAATAAGCAAAAACAGTCACTCTTACCCTGGACTGTGGTCACTCTCTCAGTATAGCTCAGTTTATAAAGATTCTCACTATATAAGAACTGAACATACACCCAAGATTCTGAAATTAACCAATAAGAGAGCAGGGGAAGTTCTTGAGTGGAGGGGAAAGGGGTGGTGATGACTGATCAGAAGAAATCCACAGGGATTTATGGGCAGTCAAGCTTGGTGAGGGGGACCGAAATCTGGACAAACAATAACAAGCATGTGATTCTGCAAACAAGGGATTTATAAAGCACTGAGCATTCTGAAAAGATTTTCTGCAGATGCTCAAAGGAAAGTCTACTCCCTGAATTTTAATGTTGGACTTAATTTGCCTTTCTAAAATGACCTAATCCCAATTTATAACCCCAAATAAATGGACCCTGACATGGTTCATAGGGGGTTTTCAACCTCAAAAAGGGTTTTACTCCAGAGAAGCGAAAATGGTCCTGTAAGGGAACTTGAAAATAGGAGAGAACTAAACTACCGTGATAAATACGCATCCATAGTGAGTGGCATTGCTTCTTGAATCCTAATGAAGTAAACTTTTGTTGGAGAGACAATAGCCTACAATCTCTGTCAGTCAAAGAGTCATGTAAATCCCATGGCATTTCAGCTGCGTGGAAGGATTCCTCTCACGAGCCATCGTAGCTGTGGTAACCATAGCCCCTGGCATGCTCAAGCTTTTATCCAACACATCAGTCATAAGTGATCAAGAATAGTTTTTTAAGGTAATGGTCAAAACAAGGAAGCGAATCCTTAAAACATTATGGTGTATGACAAGAAACATTTTCATTCAGAACTGGCGCTCTGAAAATTAAAAAAACTAACTAGGAAGACCTTGTAACAGTGTTTTGGTCTGAGAAGTAATTGAACATCAAGTGTGGGCATGGCTTCAGTCCATTACATTTTTTCTCAACAGGAGTTCTGCGTGCAAGGCTTAAAAGGTTGGGAAGGGTTGAGTACAAATGAAAGCGGGTCATTTTAAAAAAAGCCATAATTAGCACAGGGGCACAATTCTTTGGGCAAAACCCTGGTGTTGTCTTTACTTGGACGTCAGCTTTAAACACACAATTTGAAATTGGTGAGACACAGTGGATCTATACAACATTACTATATAATGGAGATATCCAGAGACTTATATTAGATAACAAATATATAGTAATGTTTTTTTAAGGATGGCTTTATTGTAAGGATAAAAAACTCTTTTCTGTGTGACATATTCTGGGGGCATTTGAGAGACTGGGACTAGTTGTAACTATAAGGATAACGTACAGTAGCAAATATTAAAGGGTCTTCAAGGTGCACAGAAAGCTGTCTTCTCATGCTTAACATGGTCAGCTTGTCAAAAAACGAGTTGGACGTATTACGTAGTATTTCTTTACTAGACACACACCCCCAAAGGTTCGTACTGGTTTCGGAAAGTCTTTTTTCCAACATAAGAAATTGTTACGTAACAAATTTTTGGGGTCCCTGATTGGATAATTCTCCTGGCAAAGGAATGCCTGCTGTCAAGGAGTTTGTATCATACCAAGAATCAGCAATGGCGCTAAAGAAGCGTGTTTTTGACTGTGAGGGGCAGAAATCGTTGTTTAGCTTTACTAAGAACCCAGCGGTAAGACAACAGTGGATGCAGTTTGTTTTTCCCGGACAGCAACGGAGTTGCGAAAACATGAATGTTTGTTACCGGCATTTCACTGACGATTGTTTTTCAAACAAGTCTCAATTCGACAGTGGATTTGCCAGCCGTTTACAAATCAAAGGTGGAGCGTCCCAACAATAAAATATTCAGTTCACAAGCCGGAACCTCAGGCGGTAAGTAAATAATTGTCAGATAAGTGTCTGTTTTTGTTCAATCGGCAGCTAAGTGCATGTCATTTAAACAATACAAACATGTAGCGAGTCTCAAGTTATATGGTTGTTTTGCATYGATCGATATCACAGCTAGCTGACCGGTAAGCAAAGGCTGCGTGAGGTAACTTTTAGCTCCGCCCCCTCGTAACTCTTGTCATACGCCCATGACACGCCCTCAGCACGTTATCTTTTTTAAGAAATAATCGTCCCGCTGTGTCTGTCTTTTATAAATGTGATAAAACTAAATACTCTTTGAAAACAAAAGGTATGCAGTACTACTCTAAAGGTATTCAAGATTCATATGAGATTGGCAGAACTGCGCGTCAGGGTCGCTTTATTCTTAACTAACGCAGTGGGCACCTTCTGATTTCCTAAAAAATCATGTCTGATGACCCATTTCGTGGTCATGGAAAAGATGTCACTGCATTTCAAATTATTGGCCTGTACCAAGCAAATAACACAACTGAGGAGACTGCTAAAATTGTTAACACTGGACTAAGAACTGTCTAGAGCAGGGGTCCGGGACGGGTCGATCGCAAAGGTAGTGTGGGTAGATCACAAGGCATTACTTCAAAACAACGTGAATAATTATAGATCCAAATGTAGATTTTTAGAACGCGCATTAGCTGCTTTTCATCAAAGTACATTGCGTGTATGTTGCGTAAAAGAGCCGAGCGCAGTCTGCGCACTCTGGTGTAAACAATCCCCACGCTGAGATGCACTGCATGCTGAGCAAGAGACCGTGCGCACTCCAATGTATCAAATCAATCATGCCATTTATTTATATTTAAATGTTTGAGGTAATTTTTATTATTTAAAATAATTAAAGTTGTTTCTAGAAGGAAAACACTGAATTGGTTTATTTATTTAACGTTTTTTTTCCATTCAAATGAATACCGTGATAATACCGTTTACCATGATAAAACCTTAATCAATTAATTGCAGCATGAAAATGTGCATATAAAGAATTCTCAATATATCCATAAATAAATATGTTTTGTATTTTTATAGTAGGTAGATCATTTTGACTTGGTCATTTTATTAGTAGCTCACAAGCCAAAAAAGTGTGGGCACCCCTTGTCTAGAGCATTATAAAAACATGGAAGGATAGTGGTAAACCGCCACCAAAGCAGAAAAAAATGTGGTCAGAAAACAATCTTGAATGGCTGTGGAATCATAATAAATTGACAGTAGAACTCAAAGCTATGTTTAATAGTTAAAGTAAGAGCATTTTCACTCATATTATGCAACAAGAACTAAAGAGATTGGGAATGAATAACTGTGTGGCCTTAAGAAAGCCATATTAGTGAGGCTAATCATTAAAAAAAAAGGCTTCAGTTTGCTAGAAAGCATAAAGATTGGACTCTGGAGCAATGCAAAAGATCACATGGTCTGATAAGATTTACCCTTTGGTTGGGGCCCCCTCAAGCACCGCCCAAACGACAGCCCTGTGCATACTTTTTACGGTAAAAGTATCTGTAGGCAGTGTTATGATGCAGGATTGCTTCACTTGGTCAGACCTAGGTTCGATAACATTGTGAGGCTCTAAATGAGGTCAGCTGAATATACAGTGCCCTCCACAATTATTGGCACCCCTAATGTTAATACTTTGTACAACCCCCTTTTGCCAACAAGACAGCACTTAATCAGCAATTAATATAACATTTCACAAGATTGGAGAACACAGAGAGAGGGATCTTTGACCATTCCTCTTTGCACAATCTTTCTAGATCATCCAGTGTCCTTGGTCCTCTCTTATGCACTCTCCTCTTTAGCTCGCCCCACAGGTTTTCGATTGGGTTGAGGTTTGGGGACTGAGATGGCCATAAGAGGACCTTGAGTTTGTGACTGATGAACCATTTTTGTGTAGATTTTGCCACATTTTGGATCATTATCCTGCTGAAAGACCCAATGACGACCCATCTTCAGCTTTCTGGCAGAGGCCATCAGGTTTTTATTTAAACTGTCCTGGTAGTTCAAAGCGTTTATAATGCCATGCACCCTAACAAGGTTCCCAGGGCCTTTGGAAGAGAAACAGGCCCACAGCATCACAGATCCTCCACCATACTTCACAGTGGGCATGAGGTGCTTGTCGGCATACTTATATTTTGTTTTACGCCAGACCCACTTAGAGTGTTCGTTGCCAAAAAGCTCTATCTTAGTCTCATCTGACCAAAGCACACGATCCCAGCTGAAGTCCCTGTACCGCTTAGCAAACTCCAGACGTTTACGCTTGTGAGTGTTAGTGAGAAAAGGCTTTTTCCTTGCATGCCTGCCAAACAGTTTGTTGGCATGTAGGGAGCAACTGATGTTTGTTATGGAGACTTTGTGACCCCAAGATGCCACTCTTTGATGCAATTCTGTGACAGTGAGCTTAAGAAATTTTTTTACTTCTCTTACCATCCTCCTCACTGTGCGTTGTGGCAAGATAAACTTGGGACCTCTTCCAGCCTTGTTTGTCACTGTTCCAGTTGTTTTAAACTTAATGATTCCTCTGACTGTAGATACGGGCAAGTTAGGGCGAGTGGCAATTTTATTGTAGCCATTGCCTGACTTATGAAGGTTAACACACATCTGCATTACTTGAATGCTGTGTTCTCTTGTCTTTGCCATGTTGACAAGTGGGTAAGAGAATTACGCCTCTGTGTCACATCATATTTATATCCCAGGGAAACAGGAAGTCATGAATTACTAATTAAAAGTTCCTAGATACCCTGACCAACTTTAACAACTACAGAAAAATATCAATAAAAAAATAACAAATATCAATAAAAAAATAACAAATATCAATAAAAAAAAATCAATTAAAATGTTCAGAGGAATTGTTAGGGGTGCCAATAATTGTGGAACAGGTGATTTAAATTTTTTTTTTCTAAATGTGTGATTTTTTTTTTTCCACCAAAGTAATGTACTTAAATTAAAGGTTGGATTTTTCCCTTTTTTTGCATTTTGGTTCTATGTTGT
This sequence comes from Ambastaia sidthimunki, assembly GCA_036877625.1. Taxonomy (NCBI): domain Eukaryota; kingdom Metazoa; phylum Chordata; class Actinopteri; order Cypriniformes; family Botiidae; genus Ambastaia; species Ambastaia sidthimunki. Next base: position 17,895 of record JAZGTK010005756.1, read on the forward strand.
TTAAAAAAAAGGAGAATTTTTAGAAGTCCATGACCACATCTTAAACAGGGGTGCCAATAATTGTGGAGGGCACTGTACTGAATGAACAGACTTTCCTATCAATGGATTTTTCTTATCTAATGGCACAGGCATATTTTAAGATGACTATGCCAGAATTCATCGGGCTCTAATTGTGAAGAAATGGTTAAAGGAGCATGAAACATCACTTTCACACATGAATTTGCCATCACAGAGTTCTGATCTTAACTTCATTGTGAAACTTTGGTATGTGCTAGAGAGGGCTTCACTGTCATCCGCCTCTTTCATCTTCAACACAAGATCTTGTTAACTCTGGGTTGAAATAAAACTTTGGACATTGCAAAGAATTATTAAAACAATTCCACGCAAATACATGCTGTAATCGGTGTTAAAATGGTCCAACAAAATATTAGAGCATGGCAATGTTAGGAAACAAAAAATCCAATAGATTTTTAAGGCCACATGAAATATTAATGTGGCTTTTAGTAAATGTGATCTGTGAAGCCATAATAATAGAGCGTGAAAGCTTTAAGCGTATACACACAACTAACATCTTCAGTCTGTCTTCTGGAAAACATATTTCTGACTCATTTTGCAGGGCAAAAACAAATGTATGGCCAAAAGAATGAGAATGTACCTCCCTTAATACAATTTTTTTTGGGACTGAAAAGGTATATAAAGCATGTGTAAAGCATGTTTGTATCTTTATATAACATTATTTCATGCTAAATGCCTCCCATAAAATTTGACTCTTTACTGCCTGATCCTTTTAGACACCAGAGTGATTTCATACAGTTAAATAATGTGAGCAGCCGCTGATGTATGTAAAAGGTTTTTAAAACATAATACTGCAACAGAAAGTTTTAAATAGCCCTAGAGGTGTAAAGTATAAGAGTAATTACATGTTATTATATAGCTAAGTAGTATTTTTGTTATTTTGAGATACCAGCACAATAAAACAGAGAAATACATACCTTAAAAAATATTTACAAGTTATTAGTGGGAATAACACTGAATAATGTCTTCATAACTCTTCACACCTAGACATTTTTTAATCAAAAAACCTTCAAAACGTATACATTAGACGTGAGAGAAACAATATTATCAAGTGACATACAATAAAGTTTCAATGGCAAGCTACTGCACACTGCTATTTTACTAAAATTACCCTAGAGCTACACTGTAAACATTAGATGCTGTTGTACATACTGAAGTAGGAACATACTGTAGTTTAACTTAAGAACCTAAACACAAAATGAACACAGCAGTCATTATATTCACAACAAAAAAAACGGAAAGAGGGACAATTCATTATTTGATAAATACATTCCATGCTTGGTTAGAAGAAAAATGCCCTTATTAACAATACAGACAAAATTACAGACAAAAATCATTAACGATACAGACAAAATCTGTATTTGGATGCAAACTAATAAATATATCATTTTTAATAGCAAATGCAGTGCTTATATTTTACTGTCTCATTTTCATTACAGTCCAACAGAAACTGCTGGCATAATCTAATTGTTTAGAACATTACAATTTTGTTTTATTTTCTAGATTAGGTGCAGACAATAATACTTTTTAACACTATTTAAATGAAAATATTTCTCTGGACCTTATCCGGTTTTGTAGCTGTTGCCTCTGTAGCTAATACCACAATATTTGCTTTCAAAATTACAGACAAAATCATCAGAGGTGAAGTTTCCAGCGCTTTTGGATTTGGAGATGCTGTCCATGCTGTCTAAAGGGGTTAAGGTAATAAAGGGGTTAAGGTAATTTGTGGAAAGTGAATCATTGATGTGGCTTTTTTCTGAATCTTCACCATTGCAGCTATATGGACTGACACACAAGGTTAGCACAGGTTAAAGAATGGCCATTTTTACAGGGATTAGATTTTCCCCATTGTAAGAAGTTGGTGTTGCTGTGGATGGTAGAGACAATGTAGTAGATTGAGCAGGAAGATGTGTTGGGGTATCCACAGGACTCCAAACATGAGGTGTTCAGAGAGGGAGATGGACTCTGCACGTCGAAATTTTCTGTAGACAAATGAAGAGAAGCAATAAACAGAAGTGTGACATCCAAAAATGCTTTTGAGAAGAAAAATGAAAAGGCTTTGGGCTGCAATTTTAGCAATTGCAAATCAGAGACGACCAGTCCTAATGATTGAAGTTAGGACATACAAAATTATCAACAATTGATTTATTTGAACAACATGTAGCCCTAAGATTATAACTGAATACATCCCCATTAAAAAAAAGTTGTGACACTGTAAAATGTAAATACAAACAGAATGCAATGATTTGCAAATCTCATACCCATATTTTATTCATACTAGAACATAGACAACATATCAAATGTTGAGACATTTTAGACAATATTGAGAATGTTGAGAATATTAGCTCATTTTAAATTTGATGGAAGCAACACCCCTCAAAAAAGTTTGAACAGGGGAATGTTTACCACTGTGGAACTGAGGAGAGGCCAGTTGAGTTTTGGGAGGGGAATGTTGTCCCATTCTTGTCTGATTATGCTAACAGTCCTGGGTCTTCTTTGCCAGATTTTATGATGCGCCAAATGTTTTCAACTGGTAAAAGATCTGGACTGCAGGCAGGCCAGTTCTGCACCCAGACTCTGCTACAAAGCCATAGTGTTATAATGGATGCAGTATGCAGTTTAGCATTGTCTTTAGCATTGTCATATTTCAGCCACTGCTGAAATATGCAAGGCCTTCCCTGAAAAAACACATTGTCCGAGTGGGATCATATGTTGTTCTAAAACTTGTATATATCTCTCAATGTTGATGGTGCCTTTCCAGATGTGTAAGCTGCCCATGCCATAGGCACTAACACAACCCCATACCATCAGAGAGATGCAGATTCTGTTCACATTTTGACTCATCTGACACAGAACAATTTACCACTCTGCCTCAGTCTATTTTAAATGAGCTTTGGCCCAGAGAAGGCAGCAGCATTTCTGGATTGTGTTCACATATGGCTTCTTATTAGCATGATAGAGCTTTAACCTGCATTTGTGGATAGCATTGTGAACTGTGTTCACAGACAATGATTTGTGGAAGTGTTCCTAAGCCCATTTCCAGAATCATGCCTGTTTTTAAAGCAGTGCCGCCTGAGGGCCTGAAGATCACATGCATCCAGTATTGACTTTTGGCCTTGTCCCTTGCGCACAGATTTCTCCACATTCTTTGAATTTTTTAAGGTTATGAACTATAGATGATGGGATATTCAAAGTCTTTGCAATTTTCCATTGAGGACCATTATTCTGAAATTGTTTTACAGCTTTTTGTATATTGGTAAACCTCTGCCCATCTTTACTTCCGAGAGACTCTAAGATGCTCTTTTAATATCCAGTAAAGTTACTGACCTTTTGCCAATTAGCCTAATTAGTTGCAAAATGCTCCTTCAGCTGTTTCTTATCAGTACCAATTTCTTTTTCAGCCTTTTGTTGCCCCGTCCCAACTTTAGAGGTGTTGCTGCCATCAAATTCAAAATTAGCTAATATTTTGCATGAAATAATACAATGTCTCGCTTTCAACTTCTGATATGTTGTCTATGTTCAAGTGTAAATAAAATATGGGTATGACATTTGCAAATCATTGCATTCTGTTTTTATTTACATTTTACACAGCGTCCCAACTTCTATTGAATTGGGGTTGAATTATGAAAAACATGACACAATGGATTTGTCATTATTGCATTTTTGCTTGCTGTTTTGTTTTTAATGAGCATGTTTACTAAAAGGCAGGACAGGAGTGGAACATCGGGATCAACTGCTCACAAACTAAATTACAGGTCTTTTTTTGGAATTACAATACTTTGAGCTTATATACTAAAACTGTCAGGAACCAGACTCGAACTAGGGTCTCCGGCGCGGGCGGCGAACGCGCAAACACCACGCCACCGGAGAGAGGGAGGGGGCGGAACCCAAGGATGAAGCA
>JAZGTK010005757.1:0-18668 GCA_036877625.1 Ambastaia sidthimunki
AGGTTGATTTCAATGGCCTGCAGTTCAGCCACCTCTGCAGGCACGAGCTGGATCTGATTCTTTGACAGGTCCAGAACGTCAAGCTGGCGGAGGGAGCCGAGCCCACTGGGAAACGCTTTAAAGCCATTGGCTGAGAGGCTGAGGGTGCGCAGGGCTTTGAGCTGACCCACGGCTGCAGGAAGCTGCGTTAGCTGGTTGCCATTTAAAATCAGAGTCTCCAGCTTCTTCAGTTTCCCGATGTCATTGGGTAGACTGGCTGTACACATAAACCAAAACAACACACAAGTCACCCCACAGTCATCACAGAAAGAGTTCAGCGCTCTCATTTAACACTCAAAGACTGTCTGTCTGACATACATGTAATTCAGATAATAACATGGTTATGATGTCACAACCATCACCACATTAACATCTGCCCACCATATATCAAAACCTATTTAAAATTCAGCCCCTTTGGGTGTGTTACTCATTTCACATGCAAAGAGATCAACCAATCATAACACAGGTCATTTACAGTAGGTACAGTAGCTTATGTAATTGGTTTGAAAGGGTCAGTGAGAGGTCGGAAAATCGTCATGCAACACAATGTTATGAGTATTAACATAATATGTATAACATAAACACAATAAAAATATAATTCCACAGAAATGTAGAATTTAAAATCTAGGAATTATTGCTCTATATGGCAGCCACAGTTAACTACTGCACGTGTTAACACTTACTCAGTTTATTGTTGTTAATGGTTAAACTCTTGAGCTGCTGGAATCCTCCTATGAAAGCAGGAAGTACCTCGATTTTGTTGCTGGACAGATCGACTGTCCGCAGGTTTCCAGTGAGCTTCTGTAGCTCCTCTGGGAACTGTTTAAACATTAAACATACAGCCTGTCAATGATCCATCAGAAAACTACAGCTGAGTGTATCTGAGTTCTGAATCTCAGTACAACAGGCCTGTCAGTACCTCTGTCAGACCCTTTCCTGTCAGCTGAAAGACCCCCGTCTTCTGAGATGTTTCTAAGTGAGCTTTCAGAGCACTGTTCCCCATTTACAGAATATAACTGCAGCCAATGCTGGTCTGTTGAGTAATATCAGGTAATACACTGAAAGGGACAAAAGCATAAAGATGTTTCTGATTGTAACATCACTTTTTAAATACAGTTTTAAATATAAAAAGTAGTATAAGAAATTTGTATACATTATATAAGGAAAAATGTTCCTAATAATCAAACTCATGGCTGGTCTATTATTATTATCATGGTTTGATCGAGGCAAATTTGTCACTGTGGCACAATTTAGTTAAAAGCCTAAACACAGACACTATAATAATTGTTATTTTGATGAAATCGATGAAATTGTTTAACTCCTTTAATGGAGTGTGTGGCATCTGTTAGCATAGCATAAACATGGTAAACAAGATAATCCACATAATCTGAGCTAAACAAGCACATGAACTCTTCTCACATGAATAAACAACATATCCTGCAGCATTTAAACTGCCAGTGATTTAAAAATATAAACATGCATATCATGCACAATTTATTACTAATGTTGCCGCTGTTCAACATTCAACATAATGTACGAGTCATTTATACCTGAGCCAGCTAGCACGACAGGCTAACTGTAAATCCAGCGTTTATTAGAAACCTGACAGAAGTTTGAAAAATCCGCTTTGCAGCGTAAAAACGTCTTTCAACCTTTAATAAACGATTAAAAGGTAAAACAATGACAGTGGATGAGGAGAAATGAAAACTTTGTCCAGCTTTGTGTCGGTTGTTTGCGGCTGGCAGGTGATATTTCACCGTCCTCACACTAGGTGGCAGTAAAATATAAATGCAGCTTCCGTTTCTCATCTATGTATCGACACCTAGTGGTGCGGATGAAAACTGCGCCCCCAAAATCTTTATATTTGTACAGAGAATGAATAATTATTATACCTGTTTATCAGGTTATAAGCAGGTTGGCGATTTTATTTTTCTGAATTTTTTTTAAAATGCTGGTTGAAAGTCTCTTCAGATCCTGATAACAATCACTAAGTGGTCTAAATATATTTATGTAAATATATATCTTCTGTGGAAGGCCCAGCACCATAAAACGTTGGTCCAATCATTGCATTTGGTCTGAATGCAATTATAGGATGTCCTACATGCAAACCACCCCACACTATTGAAGACATGGTTTTGAAATAGGTTTTAAATGAAGGCCAGGTTCTTATGCTTTTAAAGATAAATTGTTATTGCCTTCTCTATCTTTACTTGTTGCTTGCACCAAAATATCATAATTACTACAATAACTGCTTTTATTGTTAGTTTCTGTCATTTGTTTAATGGCAGTGAAGGGTAACAGCAAGTTTGCAAAGTTATCTGGTTTGTTGTAGCAACAGTAAGTTAGTGGTTATGGTAGTTTGCAGACACTACAGTTAGTGGTAAAGTTTGTAAGAGCTGCAAGGCCACATGCCTGGTATGCAGGTGGAAAATTAGGTCATTTTTGTTGCTACTGTACTAGCTTTGCTGAAATCTATATGTATTGACATCGTTTACACATTATTTCTGCTCAATTTTTATTGAAACACTGCAAGTTCTCTCCAGTCTGCTAACACAAGTCCAAAAGTCCTGAATGTGTTTGGTTACATAAATGATGATCAATGAAACAAAATGCACATATTCAACTATACAAATATATATTCTTGTAAATGACTTCACAGTAAATACATAATTGTAGATATAATGTCATTTAAGAACTTGCTTTTTTTGTTTTAAGAATTGTATGCAAATTACAATACACTCAGCATTTTTGAATTATAAATGAGTGAATTAAACCAGACACAACCTCAGTTTTGCTGTATCTAATAAATAAGGATATTCAAACACTGAAACATACAGAGTCATATCAGGATGTTTTGGCCCATACACACGTACAGCCCACTACCACCCTCTCAAACGTTGCCCTGAAGCACTTCCTGTCCTGTGAGTCCTGTTTCAGCACCAGTATGTTCTGATATATGGGCACAGAGTTGAGTCTCTCATCCACATCACTGCCGGTGTAGCTGCAGAACTCTGAACTGCACTGTGCTTCAAAGATGACGTGTGGGATTCTGTTGGAGGAAATCTTTGGTCTGAAAGCAGAGAAAACAAGATTATTGAACCCAGACAATTAACCAAGACTTATTTAAACTCATGTTTCACATTGATGTCACCTGCTCTCATTTGTTTTACACCCTACCCAGCTAACAGGGAACATTAACAGAACATTCTCTCAAAGTTCTCTCAAAGTTCTACTTTAAAAAAACGTGACATTTGAACATTACTAGAACATTCAAAATAACATTAAACATTTTTTTACCTAATGAAAACAATGGAGAAACGTTCTTTCCTACAACCTAAAATTGTTAGCAATGCATTCAAACCTCAATGAACTGAAGCAACATTGCAAAGAAAAGTGGGCCAAAATTTCCTCCACGATGATGTGAGAGACTGAGAGATAGTCACACAGAAAGAGATTCAAGTTATTGCTGCTTAAGATGCTTCTACAAGCTGTTGAATTATGGGATGTGATTAGTTTCTCACATGGATTTTCTATTCTGGCCTTTTTTTTGTTAAGTAAAAACAGTTTTGACAGTGTAATGTGTTGTTTTAAGATCTGCTAAGGACTAGATATTTTTTTATGTCCTGACATAAAACCATCAAATTCCAAGAGGATGTGATTTCTTTTCTACGTTACAGTATTTAGTCAATCATTGTTGCTTAAATTGTTTAACATAAAGCAAACACATACATTAATCTACATCTCTGACTAGCTCTAAACCTTTAATCATTTTGTTTTTACTCTTTCTGTGTAGTGATGTTAATATACAGCTTAACTCACATCCAGGTCCATGCCGACAGCGAGCGGTTGTGGATGTTGCCATTTCCATCAGTGTTTTCCATCTGAGTGACTCTGTAGTCGCTGGAAATGGTAAAACCGGTGTCGCATAATCGTTTCTGTTGTTTGGCACACGCAAGGCTCACCAGCAGACAGCACAGCAAAACCTGCCAGAAACAGCATTATCTGCTACAATATGTTTATCATTTACAGTTCATCCAATAGAAAACATTTGCACTTATTTAAAAGGAATCAAACAGAAACCTTTTTCTTTACGTTTTTCAAGTCAAGGCCCTTGTTCATCCAAACATCTAATGTTTAAATGTACTCCTGGTTTAGGATTAACGTTAAATCAGTTCCATCAGTGAATCAGTGTGTACAAACTAACAGATCTCAGACTGTTCAGTAACTAAAGTGGCAGTATGAGGTCAGCTAACAGAAGCTAACAGATGACAGCTAACAGAAGGCATTTGAAACGTGCTCTTGTTTTGGTCATCTCACCATGTTTTTAGCGTTGCAGGAGATCAGAAACATCTTTAATGCTCTTCTCATCTTCTTGCAGTGTAAAGATGACTCTCTTCCACCTCATCTATTTATGTAATGCTTGTTTGTGATCACACAGATTAAATTACCTACGTCTGACCTGATTTCCTCATCTGATCAGTTTATCGATGCAGATTGTTGGTTTAGATCTGCATTTTGTCAGCAATCTTCCAGTAATCTGCCATCCGGACAAAAAATGTGTTCAAGTTAACTAGATCACCGATTCATTTGACTAAATTACGATTAAAGAAATCATGAGTAAAAATGTGACTTTTGGTGTGAGTTATCGTGATTTTGAATTTCAGGGTTTTTTATCGTCATGGTAAAATTCAAGTGTGTGGTATCCGGTTTGATGAGTAAAAAACATTTTCAAACACTTTTATTTAACATTTTCAACATAAAAAAATGCAACTGTCATTTTTAAGCAGATTTAATTCTGTTGTAAGAATGAAAGAATAAAGATTGAAGTTTTGTGTGTGGGGGGGTTTTGTTTCTTTAAGTCATGGTGTTCCAGCTTTTCCACTATGACAAATCATCTTTATCCTATGAAACATCAAATCCAGGTGATATCAAGTAAACTTTAACTTCTCTGGCCTAAATTTTAACTAAAACTACCAAATATTCTATTAGTATATTTGCTGTTTTCAAACGTAGCCAACGACAACAATTTCGAATAGTTTTCACCAGCATGATGCTGGTACCTCAGTGTGGGATGTTGGTTTGACTCCACCACAAGTAATGGTCTTTCAGTGAGACCACCTTGGTCAACCAGCTTTACCAAAAAGACCATGCTGGTTTATAGAGTTCACCAGCTAGTTTTAACTGAACGGCATATCTAATCTGGTTTAGCATAATCATCATAAACCCGTCTGGAGGAGCAGGATATACAAAGAACGTTTGTTTGGAATAATCAACTATCATCTTGAAGCCTCTTTAAATACATTTACATTACTGGAGTTCACACTATAAAATGAAATATTTTAGTCCGGTAAGACAATATAAAGATGATCAGACTTGTATTAAAGCTGTAAGTGTAGATCAAGTATTACATCAGAGTTTGTTTTTTAATGAAGTCAGTGTTTGTTGGACAGTTTCGTCACCAGGGCAATATTATAAATCTATGCCCAGATTACTGAGAGTCAGACTCGTCTGCATCCCTTCAGAAGTTTCATGAGTAAGCAAAAAAGAAGTCATGCGTTGCTTTGAAAATGTATCAGTATTGAAAGTTGACTATCTGCAGTTTTATCAACCATCTTTAAATCATCTGCCAACACAAGAAAGAGACTCAGGTAAATTCCAGCCTTCATCAAGACTACGTGAACAGAAGCTTCAATAGTTGTGCTTATATGGAGTTTGTGGTGGGCTGGTGTATGCTGAAGAATGCAGGCTTATCCCAGCATGAGACAGAGAAGTGCTCTTCATAGATCTTTCTCACTGATACTGTGCGTCTGTGTGGTAAGATTAACAGTGTCAGAGGTACTACAGTTCAAGTCGCCCTATTTTCAACACCCACATGACATAGTTGCAAAGACACACTTTGACATCAGCTCCTTTTTTGGTCAATATCATGAATTGGGCTGTAAATCGGATTGTGTGTAATTTTCCTTATTTATTTTATTTATTTTGCACAAGTCCTAACGGCAATGTTGACTTTAAAACAGCAGTTTATAGAGGAACGTTTGCACACGACTCAGTCGTGAAATTGAAAACATTGAATTTGCTTATTATGCAAACGCGGAAGCTGTGAATGTTCAAAACTTTTAATTTATTCAGTAAATATCTAGAAGAATAAAGCAGTAATTAAACAGTAATTTCTGTATCTGCGCTACAATGAAGACAATACATTAACATAATACATTTATACAAAACAAAATAAAATTTTTCATATTTTTCCATTTTTCTTTTTGACGTCTTTTTAAATATGTCTCTGACCAAAATTGTTCCATTGGTTAATGAACGATATATTTTACATATTCATGTTTTTAAATATGAATTAAAACAAACACAATTGTTCATGTTAATCCATCATGCATTAATGTTAACAGATATAGCTTTTGTTTTAAAAATGCATTAATGCATTAAATGTTGAAAATTGCACGTGTTAAAAACAAAGAGCAACACGTCATAAAGCAACGATAATGAGCATGATAAAGTTAGTTAACAGTGAGATGAGTGTGCAGTTCAGTAATGGTCAGGTGGATCAGCGGTTTAACCCAGAGTTATGTCACCATTACGCCATTCTTTGATGTGGCGCGTTGCAGTGCGGGAATATTCTCTCTCTCTCTCTCTCTCTTTCTTCTTCTACTCTTTCAGGTTGACTGATGACATACACAACTCTGCAGTCAGCGACGGAAGCCACTCAGCATCTCTCTGACCTCAATTAGGCTGCACTTCTTCTGAAGAAAGGAAAAAATAAATACAAAGAAACTTTCATTAGTATTCGCTGCTCTGAGTTGTGTAATATTAAATATTACCACCCACAGTATTTAACACAAAGAAACAAGAAACAGACTCTTGTGATGTAAATATTGCACACATTGCTTCTGAAAAAATAAATCTTAGATCTGCTCATATATTTCAGTATTATTGTTATTAAAATAATATGAACATGAAATTATATTATAAATTATGAAATTATACATAAATGTATGAAATATATGAAAACATGATCAAAAAAGCAGTTTGCAGCCGCTTACTTTTATGCCTAAAAGTGAATATTTTGTACATTAAAAATATATAAAACATTATGAACCTAAAGAAAGATAGCAGCATTTATAATATATCTTTTGATGTATTTCTCCAATACATCAATGCTGAGTTGATCATACAAGTGAAAACGACGTTTGTTGAGTGGAAATTGAGGTTAGTAATTTTTACTCTTTCAAAGATTCTCCAGGTTTGTGGTTAAATGTGGGTCACTTCGACCCCCTTTTCCCGTTGCTGGATGTCAACTGAAATCCATTTCGTGAGTATGACAGTAACAGTTGTAGATTCCTGAACCCTTTCAAAGGCCCAAATTTAGGTCATTCTTATGTGTCACATTTACAAATGGTGCATGAATAATCTTTTGATTTCGTGGCCCAAGAAGATGAACGTATACATAGACATAAATATATAGTTCATCTGTTTCAACATAAGCTGTCGTCCTTTATGTAAAGTGAATGGTGACCACAGCTGTCCCTGGTCCCCATCCACTTTTACTGTATAGATTATAAACAGTTTTAATGGATACTAAAAATCACCTTCAGCACTCCAGGAAGAGAAAAGTCATACAGTTTGACACAAGTAACTGCTGTTGTCACGTTTGGGGAATTACTTTTAATGTATTTTTGCCCCTCGTTTCTGAGTCACATGAAGATGCGGTCCTGTCTTTCCCCCCATAATCCATAGAAATGTCATAATGGGACAGTGTCAGAGCGACCAGATTTACCGCATTTGACGCATTAAACCTGCAAAGGTGGGAAATGATGCATCTGTAAGCTATTGAAGACCCGGGCGGAAATCTGAGTGTCTGCATGACTCTCTGCAAACAGTGTCAAATGAGGTCACAAACATTACCTGAAGCAATGAGAGGCACGAGTGTAGTGGACAGAATCATAAGTAGCAGGAGTTTAATTCAGCATACTAATAAATATCTTCTGATCTGAGTACATATGAGACTGACAAGACGGCCTCTAAAGAAAATGTTTCCCAAAAATATTTGAACAGAGACACTTCAAATATATATAAATGCGATTGCATTTCATAATCAAACATCTTACATGTTACATCTGGATACTTTCGGCTTGACAAACGTTATTAGAACGTGTTTATACTTTATATGATGAACTACACCTACAGATTCTCTGTTAAAACAACAGCGTGTACTGGAGGGAAATTGACTTTAAACATTTTTTTAATGTAAAAAATGGAAATTATGTCATAATAAAAACTTTTTTTATGTGAGCACAATAAATACATTTTTAATCACATTGTCTTTTTAAATTTATAAGTCAATAAATCTGTTATATCCACTGATCTGAGCTGATGTTCATTGCACAGAGAGGAACTGATTCTGTGATGTGTGATTGTGCTGTGATACACAAACTGTTTATTTTGCTGACACAATGATATGATATTGCATAAAGTTTGCCATCAAAGAGATTCACCACAGGAAATGCTCTCACACTTCAGCGACTGCACACCAGCCCTATATAAACAGCACTTATCACTGTCAAATACATCCGTCAGTTCAGAACATTTCATAAGAGAACAGGTGAAAGTCTTAAGAGAAAATAGGACACAGCCATGTCTTCAGCACTCAGCATTCAGTTCCTCATGGTGAGTATTTCTGAAAACTAATTACAGATTATATGTTATATAATTAGATTAAGTTTGTAAAGATTAAGACTGTAAATTACTGGCTAAATGTGGGTCTGTGTGTTACAGGCAGCTTATGTGATGGGGCTGATTTTAATATCATTTGGCGCTGAGGGGGCACCATCGAAGCTCATCCCAAAGAAAGAACGAAACAACCATCACAAGCCCTCAGAAACATCAGATCCATCATCATATCGACTGGTCTTAGATCCAGAGTTCAAGCCTTCGTCCGGCCTAATTCGTCCAATTAATAATGACTCCATCTCTCCGTGGACTTACACGTAGGTCTTTGAGATTCATGTTGCTTTATGACTGTGTGGAACACTTGATTACTGTGTGACATCATCGAGTATTGTTCCATGTAATCAGACTACGTCCATTTTTCATTGTTTCAGTATCAGATACTATTTTAACAGTTTTATATTAAGACTGTGCATTTAAAAATAAAGGTTCTTAAAAGGTTCTTTACAGTGACACCATAGAAGAAACATTTGGTTCCCCAAAGAACCGTTCAGTGACAGGTTCTTAAAGAGCCATTTCTTTCTTACCTTTTTGTAGTCTAAAGAACCTTTTTCACTACAAAGAATCTTTCTTGAAACAGAAGAGGTTTACAGCCAGAAATGGTTCCTCTATGACATTGTTTAGTACCTTTATTTTTAAGAGTGTGACATTTACAACATGCTATCCTAAAATTGACCATAATTCATTGTGTTTCGCAGGTTTACTTACGATGAGAACTTGTACCCTCCCAACATCGCAGAGGCACAGTGTTTGTTGTCTGGATGTCTGGTTGATGGTGTCGAGGTTCAAGATTACCAATCCAAACCCATTTTCACTCAAATCCTTGTTCTGAGGAGAATTCATGGAGATCACAAACACAGCTACACCTTCAGACTGGAGTACAAAACCATCTCTGTGGGGTGCACCTGCGTTCAGCCGTATGTTGAACATGTTTAAACGGCAGAACACGACGGAGTTTCAACTTCTGCCTTTTGTGACTTGCTACAGTTTTGCTACAGTAGTGTTTTCTACCGATAATATTAATATTTCAAGACTTAATTTATTCATGTCATTATAAATGTGTTTACATATTTTGGCTATTTATTTATTTTTACTGTCATATCTGAATTATACATTTGTTTGGACATTCATTTAAAAATCATTATATTGAAAGTAAAATAATTTTATGCAGTTTATTATAATATTTATTTATTGATCAAAACTTTGCTGATACATTAAATTATTTTTAAAAAGACAAACTTGTTCTTGTGGTCATATTTTACCTTCAACCTTTAAAAAGCCAATTTAAACGGTCCATAAAGACCCACAAAGACCTCGAGGAAGTCACACGGACAAAACCATACCAGCAGTCCTTTAATTCTCTCTGCCTCTAAAATATATTTTACAATTTCTGTACAGCAATATATATATATATATAGCCAAATCAGATGCCAGCTGATCATGAGGCAAGTGAACATATATACAGTGGCAAAAGCTATAGCAGTGTACCAAAAATAGACCCTTAAGGACAAAACAGAAGACACGACTGCATCCACATGAGCAGAACACGACACTGTCCCAAACATCACCTGTTCAAATCACAAACACACACAACTCTCGCCACTCACAGCCACTCATATGGCACTGTCGGCGTATAAGCTGAAAACAGAGAAGACGCATGTCTCTGTATCTTATCAGATTAAAGTAGGAAAGATTTTGTCACAGTCTTTGCTAGAGGGCCAATCCTGTTCGTCTGACAACATGGCCATCGTACCTTACAATGATATTATATCATAATCTGGTTTCAGAGCCATAATCTCTTATGTTCCAAGCTAATAAGCTTATGATAGTCAGTCCTTTGGTGGAGGGTCTCCCATATGATCAGCGTGTTTCTGTAGAAGATCTCATGGCACCTGGAACATAAAGTTCAGAGATATAGTGATTAGGAGCAGGACAAAAACCACACGCTCACACACCAACTGGCTTTTTCCATGTTTTATCAACTGCATCACAGCATGCAAGCATAAAAACATTGACTTGGCCACACAAATACACTGTAGCATCTGTAAAATTTTAGCTTCAGTTAACAAATATGGGACACATTTTTATTCTGGTACGTTAAAGAAAGAGGGACAAACACTGTGACACATAAATACAGAGCTAAACTTATACTATGTACACATCACCTGTTCAACTACACAAGCAACAGTACAAACATCTAATTCACGGTTGTACACAAATGCACATTGTAAAGTTTCCATGTTCTCACACTTTGTCTGATTAGTACATGCAAAACTACTGCATACTAAACACTGTAAAGGATAGAGGGTGACTTGTACATAAATGACTCACTATCATCTAAACTACAGTATGTGTTTTTTCCTAAACACAGTTTGGCGAAAGCAAATCAAATTACTCTTTGCAGTTTTATTGTGACACTCATGCCTGATTTCACATTCATGATACACAAAACAATCTGGGCAGCAACAAACATCTGAATATTTGTTGCTTTGGCTGCATGTATCACGAGACTTTCTTAGCAAAACTAGAGACTGAAAAGGCCTTAATCTGTTGCATTTGTCTCTTTACAAATTAGGACAGAAAATGCTCTTGATTTTCAGTCATTCTACTGCCAGTCCAGATCCATCTGTTCTTTGTTTTTCCTCACCTCCTCAGCATGCTTGTCCTGTAAAAATAAAACACAAAAAGAAGCAAAACTATTAAATAACAGCTCATGCTTTAAAAGACCTTAAACAGTATCACTGGGCTTATTTCTTATGGCACTGTCTGTGACACAAAATTGTAGGGTGTCCAGTTTTTCAGTGTGCTTATTTTTGCCCAAAGTGTGAAAGTATTATATATAAATTATAAGCTTCAAAGCTAACAAAAACATTAACATTTTTATGGGGTCTTTATGGGCATTGTGTCATTTCTGTGTCAATAACTGGAAACTGAGTAAAGATTATCTTTACCTTCTCCTGTAGACGCTCCAGCATGGCGGCGATGTGGGCCTCCCTGTTCTCTTTGTTCATCTCCATCCTCTGCTCCAGTTTCTCTTTGGCCATCTTGATGAAGTTGTTGTGTTCTTCTATAGCTTTCTGGGCCACCTCCCGTTCATGTTCTCTCTTCTCAGCCAGATGTTTCAGAAGCTCTGCTTCCTGACACTGATGGGGCAGGAGAGCAACTTAAGACACGTGTCTGAGAGAAGTTCAAGATGAAAGATGCAAATGATGCTAAATGAAACTAAATATGCATCTGCATGTTCCTCACCTTTCTTCTCTCCTCAGCAGCATCCAGTTTCTTCTGGATCTCCTCCAGCGATGGATCTCTGCGGGGTGGGAAGGTCGGGTGAAATTCTCTCTGTCCATCAAAGGACGGTGGTCTGAGGATGACCTCAAAGGCCTGGCCTGAAGATCGCTTGTTCAGCTCAATGACCTCCATGTCTTTAATGATGCCCAGCTTGAGGTCCACAACATCTGAAAAGTGCAAATAGAGGTCCTGTTTCACCCATAAATCAACATCTCTGTTTTTAAAACTTTAACTTTTATGTTAACTTTACGTACTTTTCATTATGTATGTTAAAATCAACACACATTTCCAGGGAATTTGGACCTGATTTGTTATTTACTTGCTCAATAACTGTTTTGTTCATTTTTAACCAAAAAAGTTACAGATTGCAGCTTGAAAACAAAGACTACTTTTAGGTACCTTGTGTCTTCTTGGTGGGCTTCTCTCGAGGTTCTGGCAGGATGCAGGAGCAGAAGAAAGACACCAGGGGGAGCTCTTTCATCTTCTCTCTGTACGCTGCAGGAGGAGAGAGACAGATATTTTGAGCTCACATCACTGATGTCACGCCTTGAGCTCAGACATCAGTTCCCATTCTCGTTTAAACACAAGATTACAAGCAGATCTACAGACCACCTCTGCTCTCACTCACCTGCGAGGGTCATCTTCCCGTCTTTAGTGTTCACACAGGCTGCTTCAGACTCAACTCCTACAGGACACAGGAGAGATGATGTAATCAGATGCCAGTCAATCGATCGCTCCTGATATGTCTTTGTCCTCACATTAATGTCTCATCTAGTTTAGCCATCACAGCATTTTGCCTTTAGCAGGTGCAGTTACAACCCACAAGCCAACACCACACCTAAACTAAACACACTGTAGCAGACAGCAATAATTCAAAACCGTACATCTGTTCAAAATCACTAAATAAAGGCAACGCTAAAATACTTCATTGATCACAAGAAGATGACAAAATAATCACACTTCTGAGCTCAGCCTACGTGTCTTTTTCTCTGTGTGTTTGCCTTCGCCTCTGTGTGCCAGTGCCCCCTCATTTCCCACACTCACGACTGCTGCACACTCAAACCTTAACACAGCGTGTGACATTTTCAACGCATGAGATTATTATATAAAACATTCCCACACGTTCAGTGGTCAGATGCGACACGATGTGCATAGGTTCAAATTTTCTTATTAAATTCTGTACATGCAACTTTGCCATTTATTTTCTCTATTGTAAGTGTCACTGGATACTTAAACACAGTCACACATATTTTTTAAACATTGCACATACAGAAAGTTGAATGACATGATAAATAATAAATGCTTTGCAGCCAAACAAAAAGACGTGTTTTTATTGATTGTTTCTTTGTTTAAGAGATGTAATAAGAGCTGTTTTTTACATGCAAACTTCTCTTCTGTACTTATGAATCATGCTGTACATTTTTCTTAGACTCCCACTGCTTTGTAAGTGCAATAATAGCTTGTTGTTTTGAGAGCAGAGGAGTTTAGCTGTGTGTGCGGCTGTGACCTTTAACACCATCAACATGTAATTAAATCTCTCTGTATGACCGCAGCACTGGTCTGAGCATGCATTCAAATGCACACTTTTCCCTCCTCTTGCCTTTTGAATTAGCAAAGCACTTTGTCCCACTTCTGCACTTTTTCTCTGCATTGCACTATGCAACACACTTTACATTAGAACAACCTTAAAGTCAAGCACAGTTTTGCATTATGACTTTTTTAATTAATAATAACTGGATTCTAAGGCAGTATTAACATGCTTAATAGCTTAAAAATTCAGCAAAAAATCGGCAATGCACACCTATAAATGCAGTGCATGCAATGCAACCTGTGTATACACAAATTCTATAATCCTGGTCATGCCGTTTTTAGTCATGCAATCACTGCATCGTTTTAAAATGCAAAACAATTTAAAGAATGCCTCAACAGATTTTTGCACTATTACAAACGAGAAATTTATAACAGCTAATGAACAGAATAAAGGAACTTCAGTATTCTATAAATACAGACACTTAATATCAGTTTAGTCTCCTTCAGTCCTGTAAAAGCACAGAACAGTTTTAGTCATGCAATGATCTGATGTTTCTCTAAACTCACCGGCTGTAAGTGCTGTGATGGTCTTCACCCTGCGTTCAGTCTGACTGTCTGCTGCTGTTTGGATGCTCAACCTGGCAGCATCAGCACCACCTCTGCTAGATAAAGCATGACATCACCTTCCAGTGCTCTGATTGGCCGAGAGGGATGCAGGCTTCTGATGGGCTGGAATGGCTGGGAGTGCAGATGGGGGTGGTTAACCCTTTGTTGAGAAATCATTGCAAAGATTTTAAACAGAAACGGGGGTGGCATGAATTCTGCAGCTTTATGTAGCGGTAACATTTTATTTTTCAATATAGTGAAAATATTGAGCAACAATAGTACTAAATAGTATTTAAACTATTTTTTAAAAAAAGCACATATTAGCACACAGATTATTTATTATGCTGCAGTACATAATGTTATTTTTACACTTTAGGTTATTTTTACACTCATGAGCAAATGTATGAACAACACTTTGGCTTTCCAGTCTCTTTTCACAGACGTGTTTCTTTTTTGGTGTAATTTAGTTTATTTACGAGTTTAATTCCGTGCAGAACCGTGAGCTAAACCAGTTCAGTCTGGTGCTGGAGCTGTTTGAAATGTCACGTCTAAAAATGGAGGAGGAAGGGAATTTATGTGTCATTTTCTCACTTACGGACGGATTCTTGATGA
Source organism: Ambastaia sidthimunki (assembly GCA_036877625.1). Taxonomy (NCBI): domain Eukaryota; kingdom Metazoa; phylum Chordata; class Actinopteri; order Cypriniformes; family Botiidae; genus Ambastaia; species Ambastaia sidthimunki. The sequence goes on from JAZGTK010005757.1 coordinate 14,815, forward strand.
CTGTGACACAGTAACCTTGCCAACATGCTTGTCTGGATGAGAGAGACGGGGGCCTGAGCCTGTCAGTGGTGCATCTGGTGCTTTGTATCTGTGCCAACCCAGTTACTGAAGTTTTACACATTTAAAAGATAGTTTGTGGAACGCAATGTTTGTTTTGGTGGACAAACTACCAAATTTGTTGAATATATTCCTGTTGCATCTCTCCATGAATGAAAGATTTCTGGCTGAATTTTATAACATTTACTCAAAATGATAAAATTCAATGTGTGGAGATAGAGATGCAGTTTTTTGCAGATTTAAGCACCCTAATGTGTCCACAACTGTTTGCAGATCAAACTGAAGGCACAGGGCGGGTTCATCTCTCAGGTAAAGGTGAAAAAGCTCCCAGTGGTGCGATATGGATGTTAAATATGGAGGAACAGAACACACTGTGCCTCCGTTATTTCCCAGTGGCACAACAACCCTCTCAGAGCACCAACGTCAGCCACTTACCCTACTGTACAAAACTAACTACCACCATATACATCTCCAGACATGATGTAGTGTCTTCATTTAAAAGTAAAGAGAGCAAAAGCATTCAGGGCACGCAACTGCAATAAAAACAAAAGACTGCCTGCAATGAAACACATATTAATGCACTTAAACGATACATGAACAGAGTTTTTGTGCAAAGCCACAGAAAGGATCCCCCACCCATACCAGCCGGGAATGAGGGTGGTGGGTGTGAGTCTGGTGGGATTGTGGTGCTGTATGATCATTGGAGAGGGGCTACTGGGGGAGGGGAGACAGCAGGTCTCCGCTCTCATCTGCTATTCGACTCACAGGCTCCCGATGATGTCATCCAGCTGTCTGCTAGGTGGAGAATCGTGCGCATGCATACAGGCCCTCACAACAGCGCAGCAACAGCGCAGGAAATGCAGCAAATGAGGCGCCCCTAACCGATAACAAAGACAGAGGAGAAGAACAGATGCATTCTGGGAATTACGTGCAGAAAGCATGTCGAAAATCCTTTTTAGAGTGAAAATCACAGCCTGTAAAGATGGGGAGGGAGGGGAGGGTGCAAGGTGCCTTCAAGGAAAGTAACCGAGCAATGATGTCATTTCCAGCCAATCAGGAGCGATCCTCTGGATTCTCTAGTCAGAATGATGCAGTTTCCAGTCCACATCTGACCTGAAAGACATCAGCCATGATGATAAAACTAATTATACACACAAGCACTGACGCAATCCAGACCTCATCCGTATTTCAATCCACATAAGCATCCAAATTATTTTAAATTCTGGAGAAAATGTGAATAATAAAAATACAAGTGCTGGAATATTTGGCAGGGCTTTGCTTTGCTGTTGCTAAGGTGACCGCAGTGATTTTTAATACATGGCGATGCTGTTGCTAGGGTGTTCACGGTGGTTGCTAGGTAGCTTGTTACTTACCCAGATGAGCAAACCTCTGTCTCTGCTAATTAAATTTCTATGCAATATAAGCAACACAATATATAATCATGTTTCAAGACTATTATTGCTGGGGTAAATACTGTACTCAAGATGTGAAAGGCAGTACAGAAACAAAAATGAATTTACAAAAGCACTAAATTGAAAAAGCACTAAATGCTTCATTTCTTTGTCAGTTCTGATGGTGCATATGCATCAAATTTAAAACATATGTCTGTTATGATCCATTAGACATCAGTTCTAACTGTAATCTGACTGGAATTTAAACTCAAAGCTTTATGTCCCCAGCTAACAGGGAACGTTCTCAGAACATTCTCTAAAAGTTATTAAAAAACATTCGTCTTAACATTATACATCATATCTATCAAAAAGTTATTCTTAAGTTTTAAAAATGTTACAAATTTGTTTTGAATGATGTTTTTATAACAAGCCATGATGTTAAAACCACGTGTACCAAACTGGATGTTTTAAATGTTTCTAGAACTTTCAAAATGAAAACATTTTTGTTATTTATTGGAAACGTTAGGAAAATGTTCTTACAGTTGTCAGCTGGTCAGTGGCTTCTACTGCAGGTGTAATGCACTCAGTGAGCAGATCAGAGCCAGCGAGTCAAACCTGCAGATGACATCATTCTAATGGATCACATGATCACCACTCACAGCTTTTAACACGTTTAGATATTCAGTCACTTTCAGTGGATTAAACGTAATGATCAGAATAAAAGATGATGTCACGTGCATGACTCTTGCTGACATAAACCTTCACAAAATAAGGCACAGTAACAATGTAGCACAAAAGTGTTGGAAATGTTAAATGTTGCATGTTTTGAACATGTGTGTTTTACATGATTTTTAAAAGTTCAGTGTAGTGAATAGTGTGTTAGTGTTTTAATACTAACACACTAATCATTAGTGTGACTAATCATTAGTGTGAAATTAATCATTGGTTACACTGAAAATAGAAAAATTAATGCATTGAATTGTGGGATACAGTATCAGTGTGGTGTGCTCTGGTTTTGTGTAATGTTGTGGGTAACCCATGTATTCAATTTAAAGAGAAAATCTGCACACTGTAAATATTATATATACTGCATACTGCCAAAGTAAGATATATATTATGAAAGTATGCAATTTCCCAAATGTTTTCATATGAAAAAACAAGAATTCTGTCCTAATTTGTTTACTTTAATGTATGGTGTGTTTGTACATGCTGCTGGTTAAATAGCCTTGTACTTCAAACAGTTAATACTTAAGATTATTTTACAGCATTTAACAAATATGCGTGACGGTTTATGAACTTTATTAAACTCAGCGCAGGCGAGTAAGAACCGGTTACGACTGACTTCTGCATCTCAGCAGGCAGCGTTCTTCCTCCCAGACATGCAATTACAGCAGGTGCTCTGACACTTCCTGCCCAACTCATCCTGTCCTGCTTTAAAGAGCATCGTGTGTGTGTGTGTGTGTGTGAGGCGGCACCAGACCAGGCTGCTAAAATAGAGCGCTTGGTGAATTCAACCACACAGTGACTCACTCTGTGAAAATCCAAAGGCATCTGCCATTGTTGAGTTCTCCACACGACCTACACGCCCAATCAAAATGATGAGTCACCCACACAGAGAGAGAAAGTGTGTGTGTGCTCGAGAAACATCTCTCTGAGAAACTTTAAGGCTGGAGTTTGCAGAACGAGGACAGTGGAAACATTTGAAACATGTTCACATACTTACACATGTGCCTATAAAACAAATGCAGTTATGATTAACTGTTTTATCAGCTGGAGATCTTGTTTTTTGTATGTGGTAAAGAGATAAATATAAAACTCACTCTAAAAGACTTCATGTCATTCCAAACCTGTATGACTCAGTTACGGGTTATTGCCTCAGTTTAATTAGCACATTTGAGTTGCTTTTATAATCGTGTCTTAGAAGAAACATTCTTGGTTTGCATTCTGAGACAAAACAATGGTGCTGATTTTAAGTGACATTTTAAGTCTGTGCATATTGCTTTCAGTAAAAACAGCTCAAGCATGCATTTTACTTTTAAACTTTTTCTTCTGTGAACACAAAAGATATTTTGTGGAATGTCTCAGTGGTTTAATGTCTATACAAAGGAAGTCATTAGAATGACATGAGGTGAATAAATAGGAGAATTCATGCAGAGACGTTGAACAAATAAAGAACCTTCTTCTAAACAAAAGACAGAAAATGAAAGTTTAAGTTTTTTCTGAAAATCAGCCCTTTGTTCTCTCTCATATTCACATTCACAGAGACGGTAAGTGAAGATTCGTTGAGTGGATTTTCACACATCTTAAGGTCCACAAGAATCTTAATTCATGAAACAGAGCGACTGAAGGCGGTAAACCTGATTCCTACAGTCACACTTACACCCACTGGATGCCTCTGCCATACGG
>JAZGTK010005758.1:0-21863 GCA_036877625.1 Ambastaia sidthimunki
TGACCCTGGTAGTTTTTGTGTTTTGTGTAATATTTTTATTTCTGTGTGGAATATAAAATAATGTAAGCATCCAAAATAAAACTAGGATGTCTAAAAAAGCTGTTGTAATTTTGTTTTGCTTTGGTTAAAAGCACTTTTGAAATACTTTTAAAACAATTACTATTTTGTAGGGGGGCTAATAATTTTGTCCTCAACTGTATGGGTTTTTGATGTCCACAGAAGTCATTGTTTTCCCTCAGAAATGGGTTTGGTTTCTAGAGTTTCTCTTTTCTGTTGCTTGTAGCTTTCTGGAAGGTGCAGTTTCTTGAGCATGTTTTGGAGTGTTGTGTCCATTCTTTTCAGGCTCACATGGTGGTTTTCTTGGCCTCTGGATCTCTTGTGTTGTGAAATCCTAGGTCGGTGGTGTATCTGTGGATTTCTGGTCCTTCTATTCTTTCCCAGGCTGCACTGGTTCTACTTGTCCTCTTGTCCTCTCCATGATTGACCTCCCCTGTAGGTTCTACATTTCAGATAAATACTGTACTTTGTATGAGGCAAGAATTGCTTGAAGTGCATTAACAACTTTTTCTTCTTTCTTTTTTTGGCATTTTGGGACAATTTTCAAACTTGGAGATCGGCCATTCATATGGCTTATAAACAACATTCTCAATCTCATCAAACATACCCTGTGAGCCGTGCTTGGCGATGTATTTAACAATCAGCTCTTTCATTTTCAAAATTTTACTTAATTTATGGTTATGAATTCAGTAGGTATTTACAACTTACAGTTACACTGGTTATACGTTATCTAGTTACTTTAAGATATTCGTTAGTCTGTTTATTCCTGTTTATCGGACACTTGAATAAATCTCCACACTTCAGCTTTAACTGGAAAGCTTCACAGCCACACTCCGTCGGGTCTCAAGTTTAGCTACACCAATACTCACAAGAATATTAAAATGTAACACTGTCACGGTACGTCAGACAAAACCACACTACGTCAGGTTTTTGTGTTATTTTTAAACTATCTAGCCACAGTACTTCAGGCTAAAAACAATAAATCAACACTGCTGTTACAGTACGTCGAGCAAAACCACACTGCTTCGGGTTCTTTTAAACTTTACAAAGCCACTGTGCGTCGGGCTCTCTACACTACTACAAGTTTCAGTTACTTTAGAAACTGTTCCACTGTAATTCTGCCACCACACAGAATTATATCAATTAAACACCAAGTTTCAGTTACTTTAGAAACATATAAACTTAAGCACTTTACTTCAGTTACTATAGAAACAACAATTCCAATACAACTCCCGCCACAATGCGTCAGGCTGATCCAGTTCCGTTAGAATCTTAAACAGAATTGTACAGAATAGGCTTAAGAACTCCCCCTGCTAACGCTAAACAAACTAAATTACCTTTTTCGTCAATTTTCTAGATTTTTTTAAACAAGGGGATTCCCTAAAAAAAAACCCAGCATATAAGAAGAGCCATCTTTCTTACCTTTCCCCACTTTTTTTTCAGAAATCCCTCGCTGGGTGGCTCACCAATGTAAGAAAAAAATGATGAGGATGTTGGAGATCACAATGAAGAAGTAGTTTATTGAAGTGTTGCAGTTACAAAGTACATGAAGCACTTAGGGTTACGCGGAGTCAGAATGAACATAGAATAATATAAATATGACATTTTATAGTGTTAGGTAAACCGGTTTCTAACCCCTTATTTCTTACTCTGACATGCCACTAAATCAGACCCATACTTCAAATTACATGTAAATAACTTTTTTGAATGCCTTGCTTTCTTTCTTTAACCAGTCGTAGTTATGGTTACGGACTGCAGCTTTAGCGAGCCAGAGGGGAACTGGCCCTTCCTGTTAAGCCTGGTTTCTCACAAGTTTTTTTTTCTCCATTTATTAATCGCTGGAGTTTTGGTTCCTTGCTTACAAGGAGTCTGCTGACACTAGCTTAGACCATTTGCTTAGGATAACATTTTGAACATTGTCTTAGTATCGTTTAATAATTCTATTATTAATTCTATTATTATTACGCTAATTTTTTCCTTTTCATTTGTTTTTTTTTCATTTTCAAATTTTTACTTCTCTGTAAAATATCCTTGGATAAATACTGGCAGAAGAACTACAGAAACTCTCCTCACTCCTACGGACTTTGACCAACACGAAATCTGCAGAGTCTGAACAAAGGAATCCAATGGCATGGGTGAAGGTATCTCACATGTTCTGTCTTTCCTTAGCACACGTTTTCTTAATTTATTACAGTTTTGTTTAATTGACTCCGTGGTTAGTTCCAATGGGTAGGGTAGTAATTCATATTTATCTGTTGATCATAATTTAGGGCTTAATTACTTGTAAATTCTCATACTGAACGACTCAGACAGAGATGGTAAGTTTTAAACAGATTTCTTAAACAGGTGAGTTCCAGACAACAGATGGGGATTATGGTATTGCAATAGATAACTGGCGTAATGGGGCAGTTGTGGGGGAGTTGTGGTCTACTGGTTAAGGAGTCAGGTTTGTAATCAGTAGGTTGCTGGTTCGGTTCCAGTGCTGGCATGTAGCAACTGAAGTGCCCTTGAGCAAGGCACCTAACCCCCGTTTGCTCCCCGGGTGCTGCAGAGATAGCTGCCCACTGCTCCGGGTGTGTGCGTGTTCACTCCTCGCGAAGGATGGGTTAAATGCAGAGGTCACATTTCGGTTATGGGTAACCATAACTGACAAATACATGTCACTTTCTTTCTCTTTCTTTCTAATGAAAGAGGATGAATGATAATGTCCTATATATTTACAGATTGGGAGATCGTGGACGTGGAGTGGAGATGAAAGTGCTGCACAAGCCTCGATGACATAAGTGAGGGTTCAGGTGAGTGGATGGAGCAGGTGAGTAGATGACTGATCTTGTAGCAGATTTGTAGATGGGATGAGAGTATATTCCGAGAGGAAATCGATGCAGGAGAAACCATTAGGAAGTTGCAGTGTGACGTTCATGGGTCCGTTGCTCGAAGTGAGATCCGTTGCTCAGACAGTGTGTGCAGGTGAGGCGTGTGCTTAAGTAGTGTGATGATTAGTGACGTGCAGGTGTGTTTAATCAGTATTCTGGTTGTTGTGAGGTGAGAGAGCCTGGCTTGTCCATGGCGAAACCCTTGTTGTTGAAAAAAAAAAATCTAGCCATTTTAATCTTTAAAAACTTGATGTTGTTACCCTTAAACAATTTACCTGCCACACATAAATGGCTGTAAACAATGTTGCATTTACATATTGAAATATAGTTCAAATGTGGTTGTTTGTCTTTTAAAGGAGAGAGATCTACTGTTGAAAAGGCAGGGCTATAAATAAATGGGGTTGAAGAGAAAGAAAGACATGGACAGAGATATAAACAGGAGGAAAGAAAAAAACTTACAACTTGTTGACTAGCAGTGCATGAGGGTGGTTTGAGTGTAGTGTCTGAGACAGATCACACACACAACAACTGGGTATATTTCAATATAACTACAGCTAGGAGAAGCTGAGCTAGAACAAGTTCTCAGCAGACTTAGTCTTTCTTTTTATCAAATACCTCTGCATCAAATTGAATCTCTCTCTCATCAATATAACATTTAGCAAAGATCAACCGGATCCTCAACTAACTGCATCAGGACACTTTCCTTTAATGGGTAAGACATGCAAGTGTCACACTTGGTCTTAGTAATTGGAGCTTTAACTACCATTGGCCCTTTTACTGAGTTGTGTTGAAATTAAGCACCTGATGTTTTATTCAGGCTGTTGATTTGCTGGCTTTCCTATAGCCTTATACTTATACTTAATCTTTACTCTGCCTTAACCTCTTTCACTGCTAAACATGTTATAAAAGTGTTAAATCAATTCCCTTACACAGGGAATAGTGGAGAAGAATTCTACTAATGTTAATTTTGAGTGAACTTGTTTATGAATAATTACATATTTGAGGTAGAATGCTTTATTTGTGAACAAACCTCACCTGCCAAATGTTACTTCAAAGGCTGTAAAAAAAACTACTAATACATACTAATATAACACTGTGGTTGTTTCTTGTGTTTTAGAGATACAAGAAGAGAACAGACAGGAACAGAGAAATAAAGATGACTTGCAACCTATAGAGAATGGGAATGCCTTTATGATGCACTGGCCAGAGTTCACAGCTGTAAAACAAAGGAAAATATAATTTTTTATACACATTAACATTACACTTGAACTGTTAATAGAATAGAGATAAGGGTGACAAAAACAACTCACTATTTGTAAACTATATGAATGCATGGATTGACCAAGCTCAACACTCACTCCAGCACAACATCCATGTCTCCTGACTATCAATCACCTGCACCTGTTTCTCATTACCACTGTAATTAGTCACAGTATTTAAGCACAACCTCAGCTACATTCATTGTCTGTTACAGACTAGCAGACTAGCTGTATGAGGTCTACTTTTCTCTGTGGTCCCCTTTGCGTTCCATTGCTCTTCCAAGATCTCTACTGTACTCCTCCATATCCTTAGTCACTGTCATTACATTGCTCCACATACCTAGATTCTACCTACTCACTGCAGCTGAGGTGTATGGATATAGATTCTGTCATTATCATCTCTATCTGTTTCCTGCAAAGAGACAAGATCAGCTTCTATAGTATATTATCTGATTCTGTTGTTTTATTTACTCACCTGATTGCCTATGCTCCTCTGCTGCTGTAAATAAGTGGTTAAATGTTCCTCTGTCTTTGAGTGTACTTACCATTACAGCTTGAATATAGAATTGGGGGCTGGCCTTCTAAAGCTAGGTATCATCTTGGAGACATGCTGCCATACCTTGTTTTTACTGTTTGGTCAGACTTGGTTGGGTGTGACTTACTGTGAGTAACAGATAATTTGGCGAAACAACGCCACAAAAAGTATGTATATAACCCAGTTCCCTGAGACAAAGACTGAGTCTGAACACGTGTAAAACCAGGCCTATTTATAGACAAGTTCAAATTCAAGGTCATGTGCTGTAAGAATTGCGTGCCACAAAGAGATGGGTGGCTGACCACAGATTGGGTAGCCATTGCGAACCACACCCCAGACTGTGAGGGAAACATCTGTCAAAGGAATCCTGCAGCAGCATAGTACTCCTCTCCTTGAGTGGGACTTAGGGTAAAAAACCAGGGTCTGAGCCACATAGAAGGGGCACAAAGCCCCCAGTGTGTAACCTTTATCACTCTTAGCAGGTGGATTGTGGAATGAAACCTTTAAATCTTTACCAGAACTGAAACAGTCTCATGTACAGGAAACTCAACGGAATCACATTGGCCACTGACAGCATTAGTCCAAATAGCCTCTGATTCTGGGGGACTGTCAGATATCGGCCTACTCGAACACTGCCCACTGCAACAAGGATCAACTCCACGTGTGCAGGAGACAATTGTGCCAGCATTGTAGTAGTGTCCCAAATTACCCCTAGAAAAGTAGTTTTCTGAACAGGAGAAAGCATACTCTTCTTGGGGTTGAGTGTCAGCCCTAAGCACCTCATATGAGCTAACACAACATCTCAATGCTGTGTAGCTAACTCTTTAAAGCTGGCCAGTTTTATTTATATAGCGCTTTTTAACAATGTTACATTGCTTCAAAGCAGCTTTACACACCTACTAAAGCTGTACACATACTAAGATCAAGATTTTAAAAATAAAAAAACTAATTAGAAAAAGAATAATCAGACATTCTACACAATACATGGTATTAATGTAAATATTAGGTGCAATTCTTATTGGACAAGAATATGAAGAATTTGCCATAACACCATGAAATAGTGTTACACAAAAAAACACATAATACACAAAAAATACAAACACATAATATACAATGTGAGAATAAAAGACAACCGAGAAAGAAATAAAACAGTAGAGACTATAGTGAAGTGAAGTGAAGTGACATGTATTTGTCAGTTATGGTTGCCCATAACCGAAATGTGACCTCTGCATTTAACCCATCCTTCATGAGGAGTGAACACACACTGCAAGTCGTGAACACACACACACCCAGAGCAGTGGGCAGCTATCCCTGCAGCACCCGGGGAGCAATCGGGGGTTAGGTGCCTTGCTCAAGGGCACTTCAGTTGCTACCTGCCGGCGCTGGAATCGAACCAGCAACCTACTGATTACAAGCCCGACTCCTTAACCAGTAGACCACAACTGCCCCCTATAATTATATTGCTATATTTTAGGATCTATAATACAATTAACAGAACCCAAAGCTAAGTATATGTTAGCAGTCTCTCAGTAAGCAAGCCAACAGGGCAACAGTGGCAAGGAAGGAAATAAAACCTTGGGAGAAACCAGGCTCAACCGGGAGGGAACGTTAGCTGCAATTTGTAACTTTCCTGTATATAAACGGAGTGCTGGTAATAGTGATTTATAATTGTATTGATTTAAAACTATTGGGTCTGATTTTGTGACAATATGTTAAACACTGAGGAATGTTACAAGCAGAAGAGGCGGCAGAAGCAAATGTTACTAATTGCAGCTATAACATCTCACTGCTGTGAGAACAAAACACGGAACAAAAAAAGAATTAAGCTAATCTAGGGGTTGGTAAGTATGTTAATAGTTAATATTTATTCCATCAAGTCCATCATAGTCCCATTGATCTGTCACTCGTCACTTCATCCTGTCTCCACCACCATCCAGCCCCGACACAGCTGGCTACAGGACCTTGGGGAAATGAAAGACAGACTTAGTGAGAGCCAGCACATCTGTTCTAATGTAAAGTGTCCCCGGTTCTGGTTTACCTAATTAAAAAAGTCTAACAATCCCTTAAGGGATTTGAGTTATAAATCCATAAGACTATGTGTAGGCTAGACTAAAGAGGTGAGTCTTCAATCTACTGTAGATTTAAACTGACATAATGTATCAGCCTCCCGGATAACACTGGGTAGACTGTTCCAGAGTTTGGGCGCCAAATATGAAAAAGATCTACCACCTGCGATTGATTTTGAATATCTTGGTATTATCATCTAGCCAGAATTTCCTGATCGCAGTGAATGTAAAGGACTGTAATAATACAGGAGCTCACTCAGGTGCTGAGGAGCTAAACCTTTCAGGGCCTTGTAGGTGATCAGCAGAATTTTAAAGTTTATACGATATTTAATAGGTAGCCAGTGCAGTTTTGACAGAAGCAGGCTAATGTGGTCATACTTGTTCGTTCTCGTAAGGACTCTGGCTGCTGCATTTTGGACTATTTTTCTGCATTTTTGACTGAGTTTTTTAATTAATCCTGCAGGACAGCCACCTAATAAGGCATTGCAATAATCAAGTCTTGATGTCATAAATGCATGAATTAATTTTTCTGTGTGACATAGAGAGCATGTGTCATAGTTTTGATATATTTTTAAGGTGAAAAGATACAGTTTTACAGATATTGGAAATGTGGTTTTCAAAGGACAAATTGGTATAGGACCAATAAGAACACCCAGATTCTTAGGTTAGGCTTTATAGAGCATCCTTAGGCTTTATAGAGCATCCATCAAGGCTAAAACAGTATTCAAGATTTTGGTTCAATAATTAAAACTTCTGTTTTGTCTGAATTTAGTAGTAGAAAGTTGCTAGTTATCCAAGTTTTAATATCGACTATACATTCTGTTTAATGTTTAATGAAGTTATTTGAAGTTATTTGTCTTGTTCGGCCTTGAAGAAATATACAGCTGAGTATCATTAGCATAACAATGAAAATGAACTCCATGTCTCTTAATAATTACTTATAAATAATAATATAAAAAAATAATAATTATTAATTACAGAGGTAGCATGTACAGGGTAAACATTAAAGGCCCAAGCACTGAGCCCTGTGGCACTCCATACTGAACTTGTGATTGATATGACACCTTTTCCTTCACAGCAACAAATTGGAATCAGTCATATAAATATGATTTGAGCCATGCCAGTGCAGTTACAGGTATGCCCAAATAATTTTAGAGACTATTTAACAGAATGCTATGGTCAATAGTGTCAAAGGCTGCGCTAAGGTCTAGCAGAACCAGAAGAGAGATGCAGCCACGATCAGCCAACAAGAGCAAGTCATTTGTCACTCTGACAAGAGCAGTCTCTGTACTATGATATGATCTGAATCCTGACTGGAAGTTCTCACAGAAACGGTATCTTTTTGTTCCAGGAAAGAATATATCTGTGAAGACACCACTTATTCAAGTATTTTGGAAATAAAAGGTAAATTTGAGATGGGCCTGTAATTTACTAGTTCCCTAGGGTCAAGTTGTAATTTTTTTAATAAGAGGTCTGATAAAAGCCAGCTTGTAAGGCCTAGGGACATACCCCAACACCAGTGATGAATTAATAATATGATGTAGAGGGTCTGTAATTACAGGAAGCATCTCCTTCAATAAGCTGGTAGGTACTGTATAGGATCTAGCATACATGTTGTTGATTCAGATTATTTAATTATTTTTGACAGTTCATCCTTATTAATACTAGAGAATGACTGGAGTTGTTTCTTGGGCAAATTGTTCTGATGGTTTTGCAGGCATTTACATGTTTATGATTTTTTTTTGCTGAAATAAACTGCAGATGGTGCCGCACGCTACTGACTCTGCGTCACAGAAGACTTCGCCGCACAGGGATTCAGCAGTGATCATGCAGCTATTGTCTGAACTGTCTGCCCAAGCAAACCAACTCGCCATCCATCAACATCAGCTAGCTGAACTAACATTGCTTATAGACAAGTTAGCGAACGCCTTGCAAAACCTGAATGTAACACCGGCCGCCCCAGTCGCTGCGCAGAGTAACGTGCCTGTAAGTTCCCCAACAGTTTTCCACCTACGGTGAGCCCTCGCCTGGCGTTTCCGGACAGTTTAATGGGGATCAGACCAAGTGCAAAGGATTTTTGTTGCAGTTTTCTCTATTCGTCGATCAACAACCTACCCTATATCCCACAGACTCCAGTTAGATTGCGTTTGTGTGCTCTCTGCTCACCGGGAAGGCCCTGGATTGGGCTACTGCCATTTGGAGGACGGATGGGTCAGCCTTTTCCTCCTTCGGATATTTTGTGCAACGCTTTAAGGAGGTATTTCAGCACCCAACTGGTGGTAAGAGTGCCGGGAGCAACTGTTAGCGTTGAGTCAGGGGAATGCAATGGCCACTGAATTCGCGCTCACTTTCGGAGGACACTTTAAAGCTGCTTTTTCGGCGCGGTTTGAATCCGAAGTTGCAGACTTTACCCCGTCACCATCTGCCTCCAGCACCATGCCTATGCAACTGGGCTACACACACTAGTCTCCAGAGGAACAAAAGCACAGTATACGGCTTCATCTTTGCATGTACTATGGTCAGTCTGGACATCTCAAATCGTCGTGCCCCGTTCGACCCAATACTTTAAACTCCAAAACGGTGAGTCCTGGTGTCCAACACCAATAATCCACCTCCTGTTATTCGTTTACCCAATCATCTTATCATATTTGGATTACCCTGGTTACGCAGACATGATTCATCTCCTGGAGAAGAGGCGAGAACACGCAATGGGGCCCAGCCTGTCACAAACATTGTCTCTCTCACGACTTACCCGTACCTGTCCATACCATCGCCTGCACCGAAGAGCATTCTGAAGACCCTTGGAATATTCCGATCTTGCCAAGGCATTGAGTAAGGTAAAGGCTTCACAACTCCCTCCTCACCGTTCAAATGATTGTGCTAACGAACAAAAACCTGGCAGCACACCTCCAAGGGGTAGGATTTTTAGTCAGAGGCTATGAAAAAGTATACTGACGTGGAGCTCGCTAAAGGTTTTATCAGACCCTCAACTTCACCCGTGGCTGAGTTCTTCTTTGTAAAAAAGAAAGATGCAAGCCGAAGATCCGCGGCCTCAACGACATCACTGTCAAGTTCAGGTACCCACTTCCTCTGGTTTCCTCTGCTCTAGAACAGCTTCGTCAGACCAAGTACTTTACCAAACTTGATCTACGCTTAGCATATAATCTGATTCAAATCAGGGAAGGCGATGAATGGAAAACAGCTTTCTCTATGTCCACTGGGCACTAGCCTGGCCAACAGTCCATCTGTATTCCAGTCTTTCATAAATTTTGTCTTCCGAGATATGCTGGATCGCTGGGTGATTGTGTACATCGATGGCATCCTCATCTACTCTGATTCTATCCGTGAACATGTTCATCACATCTGCTCCATACTCAAACGCTTAATTCAATATCAACTATATGCCAAGGCAGAGAAATGTGAATTCCACCAAACCACGACATCCTTTCTGGGCTACGTCATCAGTCAAGAAGGAGTAGCAATGGACGACAACAAGGTCAGGGCGGTAACTGAGTGGCCACAACCTCGCACAGTGAAGGAATTACAGCGCTTTCTCTGCTTCGCCAGACATCTATGACGAAACGCATCTCTTCGCGTCTGACCTGGACCACTGCGGCACTACAGGCTCAAAGAGCTCAAAACCCGATTCACGTCAGCTCCCATTCTCCATCACCCAGATCCCAGTCTGCTATTTGTTGTGGAAGTGGATGCTTCGAGCACAGGTATAGGGGCGGTACTGTCGCAACGTCATGGCTCTCCTGCTAAGATGTTTCCATGTGCCTTCCTCTCTAGAAAACTATCATCCACCGAACAAAATTATGACGTGAGGAATCGTGAACTGTTAACCATGAAAGCCACGATGGAGGAATAGTGTCATTGGCTAGAGGGAGCTCAACATCCTTTCACTGTACTAACGGACCATAAGAACCTAGAGTACCTAAGATTAGCCAATCGACTGAATCCTCAACAGGCTAGATGGGCTTTGTTCTTCACCTGCTTTCCAAAAATGCCAAAGCCGACACTTTATCACGATTATCCGAGGGGACTAATCACACCAACACTGAAGAGAACATCATTCCAAAAAATCTGCTTGTCGCACCGGTCCAATAGGACATCCTAACTGAGATCAAGCTTGTTAACGCTCAACATCCTCTACCCCCCAAATGTCCTCCACAATTTATGTTAATTCCTGAACAGCATAGAAAACAACTGCTGCATCATGTTCATGCCAACCCAAGCTCAGGGCATCCAGGGATTACAGCAACCCTCCGTCTCCTCGGAAATAGGTTCTGGTGGCCCACTATGTTCAAGGACACTACGACCTACATGAATAATTGTACTCATGTCAACTTCCTGCCGGTCTGCTCCAACCTCTACCAGTTCCACAACGTCCATGGTCTCACATCGCGATCAACTTCGTTACAGTTTTGCCTAACTCACAGGGTAACACCACCATCTTAACCGTCATTGATCGCTTTTCCAAGTCCTGCCGCCTTATCCTTTTACCCAAGCCTCCCCCTGCCTTTGAAACCACTGAAACTCTATGTAAGACTGGAGCAAATATCTGATGTGGACCGAATATGCCCAAAATTCCCTCCAAAAACCCACCACGGGCCTGACTCCTTTCAAGTGTGTGCTGGGCTATCAACCACCTCTGTTCCCTTGGTCAGGCAAACCGTCAGACCTACCTCCAGTCATGGAATGGTTACGACGCAGCGAGGAGACTTGGAACTGAGCACACACCCATCTACAATGAGCAATGAGACAACAGGAGGAACAGGCCAACTGTCATTGCCGTCCGGGCCCAGAATATACCCCAGGAAAGTGGGTATGGTTTTTCACTGAAGACATTCGCTTCTGACTTCCCTGAAAGAAGCTCAGTTTTCAGGGAAAACTGAAAACTGTTGGTCCTTTCAAAATTCTAAGACAAATTACACCAGTTTCGTTCCGTTCACTGTTGAAACCCGCTGGTGGTCCGAGAGAGGGTCAGGTGGAGAAGGGAGCTGAGGTCCGAACACCCCTTACTCGAGATCTCCTCGACTCCCAACGGCAGGATGGTTTACTCCAGTACCTCGTGGACTGGGAGGGGTAGGGTCTGGAGGAGCGGTCCTGGGTTAACGCAAGAGACATTCTCGACCCCACACTCAAAGAGGAGTTTCATAGGACACACCCAGAGAAACCGGCCCCTTGGCCACGTGGAAGACCTTGGCGTTGTCAGCCTCCTCGCATCAGGAGCCGCTCGCAGGGGGAGGCTCTGTTACAAACAAGGCTTCTGAATCACTTCTCTTGCACCACCAGAGGGACTCCAATTCCCAGCTGCCCCATACCTTGGACTGATCACATTGCACCTGCATCCAATTGCTCTCACATCTGCCCATAAAAGGGGCCTGTTTTTCAGTGCGAAATCTTGATTTGCCACGATGATCATGCAGTGCTTTCCTGCATTGCCTTTTGTTATTATTTGGACTGTTTCCCTGACATCTGATTCCTGCCGCCAGCCCCGACCCTTTTGCCTGTATTATTAGACTGTGATTCCTGCCGCCTGCCTCGACCCTTTGCCTGTTTTCTGATTTACGATTATTGCTATCTGCCCTGTTGTTGTACCGTTGCTTGGTTTTGTAAATAAACTGCAGATGGATCCGCACGCTACTGACTCTGCGTCACAATTTTCTTCTAAAAGATTTAAAAAATAGGCGGATTTGGAGCTTTTTAAGGCCTTTCTGTATTTTGAAATACCTCTAGTTTAGTTTGTTTCCAATTATGCTCTATTTTCTGGGCATCTCTTTTTAGGGTGTGTGTATGCTCGCTATACCAAGGCATTGGGCCGCTGTCTTTATCTTCTTTAAGCTTATGGGAGTAACTTTATCTAAGAAAAAAGGGAGTTTCTGTTGCACTATCAAGGTTTTCAAAGTTATCTGTTGTGCTAACAAATTGAGACAGTTCAGGCAGATTGTTGATAAAACAACCTTCAGTGGCAGAAGTTATTGTTCTACTGTATTTGTAGCAAGAAGCTGATTTTGGGTAATCATGGGTAAATGTATTAAACAGGACACCAGATAATGATCTGAACTGTCTTCGCTCTTCTGTAGAATATTAATATCATCAACATTTACACCATAGGACAGTATTAAATATAAAGTATGATTATGACAATGAGTGTTCACAACTTGCAGTGTGTGTTCATTCCTCACTGGTGATGGGTTAAATGCAGAGGTCACATTTCGGTTATGGGTAACCATAACTGACAAATACATGTAACTTTCAAATCCAAAGCATCTTTTTCATTATCCGCATTAATGTTAAAATCGCCAACAATTGGACTTGATCTGTGGTCAATACTACTAGGTTGAGCCAATTTTTTGATGAAGTCTGTGTGATAACCTGGTCGTCTGTATACAGTAGCCAGTAGAAATGACATAACTTGATTTATCATTTACACCGGATTGTCAGGACCAGGACTGTAACGCGGGTCTCTGGTGTGACGATCGAGAGCTCTACCACAGAGCCACAGAGGAGACAGTGTTGGACCCAAGTGAAACACTCAAGGCAATGTTCAAAGTAAACGATGATTTATTTAAAACTTGCAGCAAAACAATAGAAAGGCAAAAAGATCAGGCAACTCGAAAAACCTTACTCGAAACAGGGAAGCGCTTGGAGAAATAATAATTGAGCACCATTATTTCAAAAGAATTTGTGCTCATATCATTAACAAAAAGCGCTTTTGTAGATAGAGGTCTAATGTTTAGTAAACCAAGCCTTATTAATTGTCTGTACTATGTGTTATTTTTATTAGTTTAACATTAGGTTGCCATTTAAATGTTTACAGGGTTTTATGTATTTACCAGACACAGTCTCTATATTCTGGTATGTAAGTGATTCTATGTGAGGTAAATTATGTGTTGTCTGTAACGTGTGACAGCTAGCAGATGGTTGGTTAAGCCAGTCTGTCTGCTTCCTTCTTCTGGGCCTCAGTTAGTCAAGTGTTTGAAGTATTTATAATAAGACTAGATGAAAGAGCAGCCCCACACCAGGAAGGATGGAGGTTATCTTTTTTTAACAGGTCAGGTCCACTTTAAAAGGTCCACCACTTAGACATCCAGCCATTCAGTGATGACAGTCTGCTGTGTATTTCGTCACCACGATAAGCAGGGAGGGGACCAGAGCATATTACAGTGTCCGACATTGTACTAGCAAGTTCATACACCTTTTTAATATAATCTTTAGTGATCTCCGACTGACAGAGGCGAACATCATTTGTGTCAACATGTATAATAATCTTACTGAATTTACATTTAAATTTAGCCAACATGTTTGAATTTGCTTTGCTGTAGGGCGCTCTGGCTTCCGGTAAACATTTGACTATGGTGGCTGGAGCCTTTACTTTCACGTTCCATACAATAGAATTTCCAATAACTAGAGCACTTTCAACAGGTGTCTTAGTGTGTGTGTCACTGTGTGGGGAGAACCTGTTTGAAACTGTAATCGGAACAGAAGAGCGGTGTTTTGTGCTGCGGCTATGTCGTCTCACAGTCACAAAATCTCCCTGCTGCTGGGGATCTGTAACTGGAACCAAACACTGTATGGACCTAGTCGCATCCAAATTCTGCTCTAAAGCCCTATCACTTTTACTATTCTCAAGTAAAGTTTGGATGCGTGTCTCTAATTCTGAAATCTTCTCCATCAGCCTAACTACTTCCCTGAATTTATCAGATGTGAAACCCTCAGCGCTGACAGAGAAGGCTACATTAAACATATGGAAAAAAAGTGCATGTAACAATAACAGGAGAAGATGCCATGACCTACCTTGTATGTTGATTTATTTAGACTTACCACAGTTGTTTGATAAGCTAAAAGAGGAAAATGCAGGAGACAAAGACACAAAAGACAAGCTAACCGGTTAGCGTGATGCTGACCGGGCTACGTTATCTAGTGGGTAACAGTGAAAAGCTAGCGGTATCTGATTAATTCAATATGGTTTAATCAATACAGCAGCAAACCATGTTTAGCAAGGAGTAATGACAAAAGGTAGTAGTGACAAAAAGAGAGCAATGCCAAGCAGACGGAACAAACACAAACCACTCACTGCAAGGTAGACAGGAACCAAAAGTTAGGACTTGTAGTATGCAGATGCCCTGGAGTCTCATCATGCCACATACCTGGGGCTGATCTCAATCAGTGATCACATCTGAAGCTCATTCACATTAAACTATATAAACCAGCTACTTCCAGCTAAAACCAGCCTGGCAAGGCTGGAAGACCAGCTAAATCCAGCCTCGCCAGGCTGGGAGACCAGCTAAAACCAGCCACTTCCAACTTAAACCTATGCTGGTTGGCTGGTTTTAGCTGGATTTTTCAGCAGGGATGAAATGAGAAAATGTTTATTGCTCAGAGATTGCACTTGAATAGGTCAGTTTTCAGATCGGTTTCATCAACAAATTTATCTCAGATGTTTCTCATACAATTGCTTGAGATACAAATGTACAAATAGACAATTACATACTCTTGAGATTATGGAGTCATGAGATTAATGCAGATTCTATAGCTATGATAATCTGGTTTTGGATATATATGACGAGAAATATATGCATTTATTGGAATTTTTAATAATCTTGATTTTTGATTACAGACTTTAGTACCCTGCTAAAGCTGAGCAGCATATGTCATTGCTGAGATCTCTTGAAACTCAGAAAAGAGATTTCTGAGTCTTTCTTCTTTGCAGAAACATCTTAAGAAACAGGAAACAATCAAAAGTTCATGAAAGTTTATTCTCAATTTAATCTCATTTCTGTCTAGGAGAAACAATTGAACTCTCATGTAATTTTTCTTCCTTATGGCATCTTATGCTATAGGAGTTCACAGAATCAAGTTATTTACTTCCACATTCATGGTTTCAATAGTACATACCTTTTCACTAGGCTATCTTGACGCATTGTCCTCTTATAAGGCAGCAAGGTAGGTACAAGACTTTAGATTGAATGACAGGTATTTTTCACACACATTAATTTCTTTTAAAGAATTTTTAAGTTTCAATGCATTTGTCATCAATTCTGTCATCTTTCCATTCCAAATTATCAATTAGAAATTACAGAAATGAGAAAATATAGGGTTTGGTCATTTTTTGACACAGATGAATGAATATGCCTGTTTTATATATCCACCATTGTAACACCCCTGTCTGGACTGTCTATTTGGTTTGTACCATGTCTGCCCATATTTGGAGTTCCTGTGCTTGTTTTGGCAATTTGTCTCACCTGTTAGTAAGTCTGTGATTTGTTTTGCTTTATAAGCTGGTTCCTGTCTAGTCTGCTTTGTCGGTTGTTAACGTTACAATGGGTGTCCTGCCTGCATTTATTGATTAAAACACATTTGTTTGGATCCCACGTGTTTCTAGCCTGTTTTTGAGAGCGCCCTCATTACAATACTGCTCAGAAAGTGAATTTTTGTCAGTTGTATTGATTGATCTCAATTACATTAACTTGTGTATTGAAAAAAATGCTATATTTACGTATTGAGAAATTCACAATGCAATAGTACAGTGATTCCAAAGTACATTTGGTAAAGGTCTTTTTTTTAACCATTTAATGTAAGATGGCCTTAACATGATTAACAAGCTGATTATGTTTTAAAACTCATGGTCAGCATATGCTTTCCCTAGACTTCACTTCCAACCCTAATGACTTGCGTTTTTTAAATAACCTTGCCATTGTATAAATGTGTTTAAAATGTGTGTACATAAAATAGAGTAGAAAAAAGACTTCTTTAAAGACAAACATGAAATACCAATATTTTAATATTGATCAGAAAAATACCACCATGATTTCCACCTTTAAATAATGATAACACAAACATATTCTACTTTCGCTCAAAGCATCTCAGAAACGCTGCAGTAGCATTCATGAGGTGACTGTCTCTAAGACCATCACAACTCGCTTCAACCAAAAACCGTAGGTGACTTCTAAGGTGCGTGCACTGCTGAAGTCCAAAGACTCTGCCTTCAGAGCAAGGGACAAGGTGCCTTAAAAACAGTAAGGGTGAAACCCCATGCCATCAGAGAGAAAAGCATGCACATGGCAAGAAAATCCACTTCCACTACAGCGGTGAAACTCGGCGCATGTGGCAGGGCATCCAGGTGATCACAAACTACAAGACTATGCCTGCCTGACTATGATACTAAACTTACCTTGAATTTAACAGTAAGTAAGTGAAAGGCTGGGAGACCAGCTAAAACCAGCTACTTCCAGCTAAAACCAGCCTGTCCAGGCTGGGAGACCAGCTACTTCCAGCTAAAACCAGCCTGGCAAGGCTGGGAGACCAGCTAAATCTAGCCTGGCCAGGCTGGGAGACCAGCTAAAACCAGCCACTTCCAACTTAAACCAGCTAAAACCAGCCAACCAGCATAGGCTGGTTTTAGCTGGGTTTTTCAGCAGGGATGAAATGAGAAAAAGTTTATTGAAAAAATTTTAGAGAAAATGTTTATTGCTCAGAGATTGCACTTGAATACTCCAGGATCCAGTTACAGAGGGACGTGTTCACGACCAGCAGGCTCAGCTTTCTAATTAGGTGCTGAGAGGCATCACTGTCACAAACAAGTGAAGGTGTCTTGTAGTTTGTGATCACCTGGATGCCCTGCCACATGCGCCGAGTTTCACCGCTGTAGTGGAAGTGGCAAATCCATAGCTTTTGTACAGGTTGTTTTGTACAGGTTGTTTTAGAATTGCCTCTACTATCTGCACATGTAGACACTTTAAAAACTAAAGTAAAAACTTGAGGCTAGTAAAACTACCAAATGCAAATAACACTAAGATGCAGAACCATGTATTACATTGATTTAAATTTCCCCAAATAATTGATTGATCCTAATCAATTAGTAATATTTCTTGTTTGGAATAATATTTTTTCCTTTACATAGGGAATGGTGGAGAATTCTATTAACAATTCTGAGTGAACTTGTTCATGAATAATTACATCTTTGGTGGAGAATGCTTTATTCGTAAACAAACCTCAATATTAATCATCTACAATTATTACACTTTTATTATTACTCTTACTCTTAAAAAAAACTGTACAGCTGTGCCTTCACCACATTTAAAGTGGAAAAGAGGGAGATTGATAAATGTCAAAGAGTGTTAAGTCACCTGAAAACACCAAGGCCAATGTCAGCTTTTGAGATGTATAAGACTGGGAGTCTGAAACTAGGTTGTCAGATGTTTCGGAGCATCTCAGCTTTGTTGTCTTAAGCATTAAACACATACTATTTTTGATAAAATATATATACTGTACATGTACATATAATTGATTACCCTGACATATTTGGTAGGAGGCAAGAGGACTAAGGGCTGCGACGGGCTGGCTGTCATGCGGACTGCACAAAATAGATTTTGTGCTTATACTGTATAGTGTTCAAGTTGACTGCTAGAGGTGAACCCAAAGCGGTGTTGGTTACGTTAAACCTTTTCAAATTGAGTTCTAATTAAATGAAATCAATTCATTGTATTGTAAAAGGTTCCAGATTTTAAAGATGTGTGTGAATGTGAGAGCGGCTGAAAGATCATGCAAGGCAGGTCATGCATAAGGCGTGTGTGTTGTTCGTCATGTATTAAGGTAAATTGTTAGAGCTAGAGGGGTTGAGGTTTAAATACCCAGTTAGCAAAGAACTTATTGAGAACATTTCTAAAAAATGGACAAAGAGAACAAAACGCTTTGGAACAAAATATCCAGAAGATGGCACATTTGAAGTAACAGTAACAGGGGGCAGTTGTGGTCTACTGGTTAGTGAGTGGGGCCTGTAATCAGTAGGTTGCCGGCAGGTTGCAACTGAAGTGCCCTTGAAGGACTTAACTTTCTGAAAAGTAACCAGAAAAACTACATTTATATTTATTAATTCGGCAGACGCTTTTATCCAAAGTGACTTACAGTGAATTCAAGGTATACATTTTTTTTTATCAGTACTTGTGTTCCCTGGGATCGAACCCACAACAATTGCGCTGCTAACGCAATGCTCTACCAGTTGAGCTACAGGAACACCTAAAAACTAGCGTCTGAGACAGATCAGACAACTGGTTATATTTCATTAATATAACGACATATATCTCACTCCACAAACCAGCTATGCTCTTGGAGTGTCTGTAAATGTAACAGGGTTAAAAAGAACATTTAATTTAAAGAGTAAAGATGTGTGAGTTTCATAAAATAAAGAAATTTGGTTGTATTGGTTGGTTTTTGGTTGGTTTTTAATGGTACTGCAGTAGTATTTTGTCCCTTCTCTCTTTCCGTATCTCAGATTTTAGTGTAGCTGCTCAAATTCAAAAATCAAATTCAAATTTTATTTGTCACATAATCGTACACAGTATAATAGGCAGTGAAATGCTTGTATGTCTGTTGACCCCTGAGAAGGAAATATTTACAGTTACAAGAAAAACAGAATTTTATAAAATAGAATAAAATATAATATAAATAATACAATAAAAAAATACAATAAGAAAATACAATAAATAGACAGGGTATATGCATATATGTACATGAATTTCCCTTTTAAGGTGCTGTGTTGCACAGCAGGCTGTGTTATATAATAAAAATATAATACAAATAATAACAAATGTGCAGATGTAAACAAATGTGCAATGTACAGATGTCTGTGTGTTACTGAGTCCTATGTAGAGACTTGGTTGAGGGACTGTATAGCCTGCGGGAAGAAGCTTCTCCTCAGTCTCTCAGTGTTGGTGTTCAGGGAGCGGAAGTGCCTCCCTGACCTTTCTCAACAGTGAGAAAAGTCTGTTGTTGGGATGGCTGAGGTCCTTCATGATCTTCCTGGCCTTGGTCCAGCACCGCTTGCTTGATTGTGTGCAGGTCAGGGAGTTTGGTACGGATGATGCGCTCAGCTGATCGCACCACCCTCTGAAGAGCTTGTCTGTCCTGCATGGTGCTGTTCCCGAACCAGCTGGTGATGTTTACCGTCAGGATGCTGTCTATAGTGCAAGAATAAAAGTTCCTGAGCACCTTAGTAGGCAGTCTAAAGTCTCTCAAGCGTCTGAGGTGGAAGAGACGCTGCCGGGCCTTCTTCACTACGATGTTGATGTGACAGGATCATGACAGGTCCTGCGTGATGTGAACGCCGAGATATCTGAAGCCGTCCACTCTCTCCACTGGGCTCTTGTTGATGATGGGGGTGTGGTAGTTCCTCGCCTGCTAAGGAGCTGAAGTCCACTATTACCTCCTTAGTCTTACTGACGTTAAGGTGGAGGTTGTTTCTCTGGCACCAGTCCTCCAGAGTCCTAATCTCCTCCAGGTAGGCCATCTCGTTGTTGGAGATCAATCCGACCACAATGGTGTCGTCAGCAAACTTTATGATGTTGGTGGAGTTGGTAGTGGCCATACAGTCATACGTGTACAAGGAGTACATCATGGCACTCAGAACACAACCTGGGGGGGCTCTAGTGTTGAGGGTGAGTGAGGCTGAGGCATTTACATTTACATTTATTCATTTGGCAGACACTTTTATCCAAAGCGACTTACAGTGAATTCAAGGTATACATTTTTTATCTGTACTTGTGCTCCCTGGGATCGAACCCACAATCTTTGCTACCCACAACACAATGCTCTACCAGTTGAGCTACAGGAACAGGAGACATGTCCGCCCATCCTGACTGCCTGTGGTCTGCCAGTTAGGAAATTGCAGATCCACTGACAAAGAGATGGGCTGAGTATAATTCCCCTTTCTAGTGTCTAGGTGGGTGAGTGATGTGTGGAGGAGGTGGGAGATGAAGTCTCTGACCAGCCACTCAAAGCACTTCATCACTACTGAGGTCAGGGCTACAGGGCGGTAGTCGTTGAGGGAAGCAGGATGGGATTTCTTTGGGACAGGAACAATGATGGACTCTTTGAAGCACGTGGGGATTGTCGACTGGGTTAAGGAGAGGTTGAATATTTCTGTGAACACTGGTGCTAGCTGKTCAGCGCAGGCTCTGAGGACTCGACCTGATGTACCATCTGGTCCTGCTGCTTTCCTGGTGTTCACTCTCCTGAAGGCTCTCCTCACGTCATGTTCAGAGATGATAAGTGCTTTTCCTGTGTTGGCAGTCTCTTCTTGTCTGCAGTCATTAGTGTTAGCTGAAGTATTAGCTTTAGCGTTGGCATCGTTAGCTGCAGCCTTGAAGCGAGCATAGAAGGTGTTCAACTCGTCTGCCAGAGACATGTCCGCATTCATCATACCGGATGTTGGTGCTTTATAGTCTGTTATTGTCCTTAATCCTTGCCACAGGCTTCACTCTGCTGAAGCTGTGACTAAAGTTTCCTTCCGTAGCGCTGCTTCGCCTCCACCGCTTTCCGCAAATTGTATGACGCTGCTTTAAATGAGTTCATGTCACCCGAAGCAAGTCCCGCATTGTAGGCAGCGGTGCGAGATCTCAGAGCGTTGCGGATGGTCTTATCCACTCACGGCTTCTGATTGGGAAATGTTCTGATAGTGGTTTTCTGTACAGTATCATCTGATAGTTTCCCAATGAATCCCACAACCGCTTCCACAAACACATTGATGTCATAAGAGCTGTGTTGGAACATGTCCCAGTCAGTGTCATCCAGAGCATCCTGCAGAGCAGCCACCGATTGGTCCGTCCAGAGTGAGACCTCCCTCCGAACCGGAGCTTACTGTTTTAGCCTTTGTTTATATTTTGGCATGAGGAAGATGGCGGCGTGGTCGGATTTCCCAAACGGAGGGCAAGATTGTGCCTTGTAGCCGTCTTTAACTGTGGTGTAACAGTGGTCCAGTGTCCTTTCACCCCTGGTGGGGCAGTTAATATCTTGAACAAAGTGCTGCGTGTTTGAGGTTGGCACTGTTAAAGTCCCCCTCCACAATAAGCACAGCGTCCCGGTGTTGTGTCTGGTGCTGAGTGAGTGCTTCATGCAGCACGCATAAAGCAGTGTCCGTGTCCACCTGAGGCGGAATATAAACAGTGCTGACTTTGACTGATGTAAACTCAAGTTCAAGTTCAAGTGAGCTTTATTGTCATTTCAACATATACAGCTGATGCGATACACATTGAAACGAAACAACGTTTCTCCAGGACTTGGTGCTACA
>JAZGTK010005759.1:0-21862 GCA_036877625.1 Ambastaia sidthimunki
TGCCCCCGCCCATGCTCCGCCCACATTCACCCCTGCAGCCGCCCCAGCTGTTGCTGCCGTACCTACAGGAACCTTCACCGACATCCCCATTACCAACATCCGTAAAGTGAGTCCTCTAGTCTTCCCTTCCCAAAGAAACCACTTCACATTTCTTATGAATACAGATCCTGTTTGCATGTATGTGTCTCTGCTTGTCTTACCCATAATGCATTGCTTCCCTGTCTGTCTCCGGACCGCCTTGCCGTGTAGGTGATTGCCCAGAGGTTGATGCAGTCAAAACAAACTATTCCTCACTATTACTTGTCTGTGGATGTCAACATGGACCAAGTGCTTGAACTCAGGAAAGAACTCAATGCTGTGAGTGAACTCGGCTCTCTTGACTTGAAAATAAGCTCCAAATGATGATATTTTTGTAATAACTTTACTTTTTCCTTTGTCTCCTCTTGATCAGGAGGTGAAAGCAGACAACATCAAACTCTCGGTCAATGACTTCATTATCAAGGCCTCGGCTCTAGCTTGTTTGAAGGTGCCAGAGGCAAACTCCTCCTGGATGGATACAGTCATCAGGCAGTGAGTGCAGTTCTGCTTGTGGCCTTGTGAGGGCAGCATTGCTCTCACATAGCTAGCATGTAATTACAGTAGATTTGTATTAATCAAGTCCTTGTTGTCTTGACACAGAAATCATGTGGTGGATGTTAGTGTTGCAGTCAGTACACCTATGGGTCTGATCACTCCCATTGTTTATAACGCTCACATTAAGGGCCTAGCGTCTATCAGTAAAGACGTAGGCACATTAGCTGCTAAAGCACGAGAGGGCAAACTGCAACCACACGAATTCCAGGTGAGTATTACAGGTGCTTTGTTATATGATATAGTATATATAAGTGTATATATAGTATATATAAGTGTTGATATATAAATAATTCCGTTCAACTGTAGTTTTTTGTACTATATATTTGTCTTACAAACTGTCTCATGCCATATCGTGCTTGATTTTCTAGGGTGGCACTTTCACTATTTCCAATCTGGGTATGTATGGAATCAAGAACTTCTCTGCTATTATTAACCCTCCTCAAGCTTGTATTCTGGCTGTGGGAGGCTCAGAGAAGAGACTGCTGCCTGCAGACAACGAGAAAGGGTAAGCAACGTTAAAATGCCATTCAGAGCACACAATTTACATGCGTTATTATTTAAATGAGTCACACCTGGTCTTTTATAGGTTTGATGTGGCTAGCATGATGTCTGTGACTCTGAGCTGTGATCACCGGGTGGTAGATGGAGCTGTTGGTGCACAATGGCTGGCTGAGTTCCGCAAGTTCCTGGAGAAACCGTTCACCATGCTCCTGTGAGCAGAGCCTTGACGCGGCTCTGAACCAATCACATTAGACTTTTAAGATTTGGAGACGTCACTCTCATTGGTTATATGCTTTCCTGGGAAATATAACAGGTTGCTCTCTCTGTGTTTGTTTTTTTCTCTTCCTGACTGCTATCTCCATATACTGTATTTTTACAACAATACTTCCTTAAGCATAAAATAACCTCTCAACCCAAAGTTGCGCGTCATTGTTTAGGTCAGTTTGCCGAGTTTTAGGTGATGTTGCTGGACAAAGGTTTTCTCCTTCAGGATATTGTTACAAGTACCGCAAGTTTGTGTTTGCCATTAGATCATGTATTTGTGTAACAAATGACACATTCTTTGGAAAAATATAAGTACCCTTTGTATATAAGAAAAATAATGAAATCTGGAGATGCATGTGCCAAAAATTATGACTACAATTGGAATTTGTCACATTAGTCAGTGCATATGTTTTATTTTCTGTATTATTGCAAAGCAGATTTGAAAGTTGGTCACTTCTTGAGTTATAGAAGGTATATACATGATGGTTTCCCGTGGGTGTGGGGTTTTGATTTTAGGCAATTTTATTTATTACATCTCTCACTCCAGACAGACAAAGCACATTAGTGCCTTTGCTTCTGTTTTTATCAAATGGATTGTTTTCTTTTTAAAAAGTGGCTACATTTTAAGTCATTCATAATGAATAACGCACAAATCATGGGGTGAACTGCATCAATAAGCCTACAGAAAAGAAACAAAGATCAAGGGTGCAATAAAGCACTAGATTGAATATAAAGAAATCTCACAGAAAAGAACAGTTTACCTGAACTTTATGGTATGTAGTCACTGTCTGCATTCAGTTCAGCAATGTGGACAGCTCTAAAGGGAGACACATTTCCATAAGGGAAAGAAATATGACCAATATTATATCACTATTTGAAAATGAGAGAGAATAAACAAAATGGAAACTCAAAAACATGTTGCCCATTATGTGTTATTTAACAAAGAATGCAGTGAATTAAATGATCTGTCTAATATTACTTCAGTAAATCACAATTGTTTGATGTTATGGAATGTATGTCCGTAAATCAAATCCCACTGACTTGTTGCATATTTTATATTATATTATGATTATTATGTTGATTTTATGTCTTATTTAAATGGGATACCCATTAAGAAATCCATAATTTAATCAATTTATTATTATTGATATTATTGCTTTTATTTCTCAGGCACCTGTTTGGGCAGCTAATTTTCAGTCACAAATCCGTATTACATTTATGACATTTATGACGTAAAACATGTTATGACATTTTATGACCTCTAATTTTAAACTATCTGCCCCTTTCTTTAAAAATGGGGTCATACAGCAGCATTTACTCTCCTTCGGAATTATCATTAATTATAGATAATTAACTTTTTAATTAATATACTTTAATAGACTATTATTAAATAGATTAATAGACTTTTTTGTAAACTTTTATTATGTGAAACAAGTAGCCTACGTCAAAGCAAGTTACATTTTGACTGTGATAAAAAACTAACCACCTACATTTATTTCACTACAGTCACCTAATTTACATTCACCATTATTTACTTTATGTATTCATCGTGGTCTCAAATATACCACACTGGTGTTAAATTATGTTTTAAATAAATATAGTCTCTATGAGGACTACAATCGTGTAGTGTCGCTCACTATGTACCATTCAAAACCCAAGAACCGGAAATGACGAATTCTCGACGGACGTTACGTCGGTCAATTTTCCCGCGTTTTGTTAGTTGAGGAAATAGTGAAGAGTTGCGGACGCAAACAAGAAATCTCAGCCTGTGACACCCAACCGCTAACCACGACAACATAAACACGAAACACCCCGTTTGTGATCGCTCGCTGGGCTGTCATCGGAAGCGATCTTTACCCAGAAACAATCGAGATGCCGCCGAAGAAGCGCAGCAGCGGGACCCCGCAGAAGAAAGAGCTGAGGGGGAACATGAGGAACGGATCTCCGGATAACAACGATAGCACAGCGCTGACCCCTGAACAGTAAGACCACACCTGATGTCTGTCTCTGAAATATTACTCGCATGACACTGGCTCTTCCCTTATAAACTGTCATGAATGATTGGTGTAGGCTTTTGTGATGGATCATGTCAAAGAAGGAAGCCAATAAACTTTATCTGTGTTTTTGCCAACCAATGTGTGCTAATGATGTTTTATCGCTAATACTGGAGTGGGTATTTAAATGATACAGCCTCAGATAGGTTACACTGCTGTTATTTGGTGCAAATGTAAATTAACGGTAAATAAACTTATGTACTGAGGAATTTCTTTATTGTAGCTATGGCAGTGGCACTTATAGTTTCCATAGTTGTTTTATCATGGTAATGGAGCTGCCCTTTATTGTTTTAACTCTGCATTTTGGCACAGTGTTGTTATTTGAAAAAATGTCATGTCAGATTAACCACACCAACAATTAAAGTACGTTTTCTGCAGAGTGTGAGTCTAATATTGGTTGCTGAACAGCTGACAAGAGTTAGTTATGGTGGCTGTTCCAAAACAGTGTCAGAAGCTCATGTCTGTCAACTATGTTGTTTTAGACACAAGGACAAAGAGCCTGAGTTCCTGTCTCTCTGTGAGGAGCTCCAGGTCACCAATCCTATCTGTGATCACGCATGGAGAATTTGGGAGAAGGAGATTAGATCACTGGACAAGGCACATGTACGTTTACCTCTGATATATACAGTTCTTTTCCTTCTGGTGTATTGGTCTTATTAATTCAAAATTACAATGTCCTGTGTGTGTGTTTTCTGTCATTACAGATGCCACATTCAAACAGACAAATGTGGGGAGCGTGTTTGTTCATTGCAGGCATTGAGCTTGAGAGCACCGCACTCACTTTCACAGAGTTCCAGAAGGTCATTGGTCTAAGGTATGACTATTAAATAAAGTCATTAAGAATTCCTGATTTTCTCAATTGGAATCATCAAAGTACATCTCTCTGGAAGAGCTGTCAAATCTTTGAATAGCACCTTGACTGTATTCAGGCTTTTTTTTATGTGTAACCACAAGTTATTGATGACAACACAATATTGTGTTAAAAGATTATATAGTAACTCCACATTGCTTGAGTGTATTCGAATGTAATGTTGGTATTATTGCATCTACTGCAAAAGAACCTGCTGTTTGTTTGCAGTGTGATGCAGTTCATCAGCCTGGTGAAGAAGATGGATGTTAACGTGGACACAATAAGCCCTAAAGTGAACACTGCTGTGACACGGCTGGAGAAGAAGTATGACGTCACCTTGGCCCTGTATCAAAGATTTGTCAAGTAAGTGTGCTGTGTAGTTCATTTATGTCAGAAACATCCATCAAATTCAGGCTGAGTATGATAGAATTATCATGTTTTTGATGATTTATTTTATTTATGTATAGTGCTAGTAAGGGTTGTACCAAAACAGTCACAATTTAGTTTTTCATTAGCATTTAAATGGCTGTTTTAGCTGCTGTGCCTGAAAGATTTGTGCCCTTAATACTCCACTGTGATTGGATGGATCAAGTTCCTGAATTCAAACGAGGCACTGCTGACGTCTAAATATGGGCGTTCACGTGTTCAGAATAATCTGTGATGTCAGTAATTTGAAGAAGTGAAACATTTTTACTTTGAATTAATGAACAGTTTTGCACTGACTACACTTAAATTCTGAAAGTTACTGTTTGATTTCATAGAACATTACGCGGTTACATCTCAAAGAACCAACAAAAACGTGATTTCCTGTGATACGGGTATTTAATGTGGTTTAAGGGTTCAAACATCAAAAAGCTGTTTACACCTGCTCTCAAGTTTCATATCATTTCTGTCTCAGAGCCCCTGAGATGGCTCTCAACACTGCATGTAAACAAGGCCTTGCACGCGGTAGATTAGTTTTTATGCGAATTAGAGAGGGCGGCAGATTATTCCTAAAGATTACAGTAGGAAATTATGTGATTGGTTGATGTATGAGCTGGCAACAGTGAAGGGCTGAATGATTATTAATCAGGCAGGGCTCGGGCATGCCTTAGGGTGTGCTCGCCCCTCCCTCACCACGTATTTGGAAATTCACATGTATTTGTTCTGTAAAAATGTGTGAGTCATCTTGTGTCATTCCTGAGATGATGAAACAGCAGGTACATTACTGCTCATGATTTTATCTAGGAAGTATTTGTTTTATCCGCTATAATTGCTCTGGCTTGTTAATGTTAATGTTTTGTAAATGCTAGTAATTGTTTCTAGGAATGTGTCATTGCCACACCTGAAGGTGGCAGCAGCAGTCTTGGGCGCGTGTGTATTGGATGGTTCTGTCCTGAGAACGCAATAGTTTTATTCTCATTCATTGGACTAATTCTTATTAGGTTAATGCATTGTTAATATATGTGAGAATTCCTTTTTTATGTTTATTCAAGCACTTATAAAATCCATTTAAATGTTGACATTTTAAACTTGAAAATCTGCATCTGTCACAAGGGTGAAATGACAAAAAAGGTAAAGTAGCAAAAATAAATGAAGTAATGATATAAAGTTTCTGTCACTGTTAGTATGGACTTTTTATAACAAATAGAACAAAAGAGTGAATAGGACAAAAAAAGTGCAATTTGACGTCAAAGTTGATTGTGTTGGGCAGTACATGCAGTCTGCATAAGTGCCTTTTCTGATGGTATAGGCGTGCTGAGACTAACATTAAACCTGTCTTTAACTCTTCTACAGAACTTGTGAAAAAATCTTCTCTGAACCTGACAAAGCTAAGTGAGTAAAAATTCCCTTAACATTCACCATGCTGTTGCCCACTACTTGTTACTAGCGCAAGATTCCTGTTATTCTGTAAAAATCAATCTGACTGTATCTTTGTTTCCTCCAAGGAGAAAAGAGTTTTTGGAAAACAGCTGGATCGCTTTCCTCTTGGCTAAAGGCGAGTCAATAAGAAAAAATCCCCTTAACCGAATGGGAAATCAATATTTGTGACATTCCGTTGTTTGACGTAGACCATGTGCATCATGAATCTTCCCCATCCAAAGCTCTCGTGTCTGTTTGTGCAAAACACGGAAAACGAATGGTGTTGTAGATGATGTGTCATGGATACTGTCCACATGTCCGTTCTTGTTATTTATTAGTTTTACGTCTGCTTTCCTGTACAGGAACGTCTCTGCAGATGGAGGATGACCTCGTGATAGCCTTCCAGTTACTGCTGTGTGTTCTGGAGTTTTTCACCAAGCGTTGCTCGCCTTCTCTCCTTCAGTCTCCCTACAGTGAGTGTTTCTGCTCAGAGACAGTCATATTTCAGATGCCTTTGTAATCTGGTAAAATATTGTCAGTATGAAAGTTAATAAGAGACCTTTAGCAAACAAAGTGTTTTTCTTGCCAAGTAGTGCGAGATACAGATCTACATCACCCTCAACAATAAGAGACAATTTTCCTGCTGTTCAAAATAAACGGAGTCTGTTTTCTTTACATTTACACAATTGGCAGATGCTTTTATCCAGAGTGACTTACTGCATTTAAAGAATACATTTTATAATTGTATATTTTTTCTGGGAATCAAACCCTCAACCTTTTGCACTGATAACACAATGCTCAGTGTTAGTCCCAGTTGAGCTCGAAAAACTGCTATTATATGAAACGTGAAGTGCTATATTACATATTAGTGTATTATGTATTATTATAATTTAGTTAAATTATAGTATTGTTGTCTTATGTGCAATTCTTTTGTAAACTTTGTAAACCATTTTTTAGTTATTTAAGTTATAAAGTATAGGCGTCTAACACAAACAATACTAAAGTTACTAAATGTCTTCATCTTTCAGGAAATGATCTCATACTGATCTTTAATCATTTGTTGACATCTTCATTCCAGAGTCAGCGATTAGTTCAACCACCCTGAGTCCTCAAACCAGAGCATCCAGACGTAATCAGAGCAAAGCCAAACCTCGCCCTCCAGAGATGGACATGCAGTTACTGGAGACCCTTTGCAAGGAGGGCGACTGCAATTTGGATGAGGTTGGGACTCCATTTACAAACAATCCCATCAGTCATTGCATCCAAAAATAATTGTTCTTGCATTTAATAAACCATGTCTTTCATAACCCAAATAAACTCTGTGAGAAAACTTTTAGAAAACTGTTTGGTAAACTTGCTTTAACCAAGTATAAGAATAGTAATCATCAGAAGATTGCTTAATTGTCTGTTGCAGGTGCGAAACGTGTACCAGACCACTTTCTGTGCATTTCTGGACTCTGTGGGTTTGTCAGGACTCCAAGGGCTTCCTCCGGTCTGTACTGTACGGTTTCTGCTCTAATAGTGTTGCTTTAATTCCTTCATTATAGACTTCCCTTTTTAAATGTTACAATAGTGATTATAATAATCACATCAGATTAAGTCATGTCATATCTTGGCAGCCTGGCTGATTTCTGTATCTCCCGAGTTTCCACTTATTATTGCAGTTTGTTGAGAGTCCAGGAGAACAAGCAGTTTAAATATCTAATCAAATCCCCATTACATGCGTCTCACCCTGGAAATAGATTCAAAAAATCAATTTTGCACTGTAAAATGGAAAATACAATAAGCTAATATTTGTTGCGAGTTATTTAACGGCAGTTATTGCTTTTACCGCACCGTTTAGTTGAAACTTCATTTGGCATTTATTGCAGTTGTTTAGTGATGGACTATGTCTGCTGTTTTATAGACCCTCTGTTTGCTCACTGATAATAAGAATGTTATTGCTGGCTCAACTGTATCTGATAAATAGTAATAAAACAGCAGTTATGAAAAAAGACATACATCGTAACCCCATGTAATACATTTCCCCTACCAATAATCTTTCATACAAAGTTTAATGTCCATGTTTGTTGCTTCCTTTTTACTTTGACTTACAGATGGAAACACTTTCCAAGCAATATGAAGAATTGTACCACAAAAACAAGGACTTTGATGCCAGGTTGTTCTTAGTTGATGATGAGACACTTGCCCCTAACAAACCAGAAATGTATGTGTGAGCAGCAGGTTGAAATCTATTCATCAGACTTACAGCTTCCTGTATTTTTCAAAGTAATGTCATTGGTCACTTTTCCTGTAGGATTAAGGTGGAAATGACTCCGAAAAAGAATCAATGTGGGGAAGACGTCACAATTCCTGTTCCACAGACCCCAATCAGGTATGACAGTGGTCTGTTTAAACCCACAACATCAGTTTTACCCCAATCGTTTCACAGGAAAACAGGCTAAGGAGAAAGTGTTTAGCAGTGTGTTTTTGGTTGATGTGTTTATTGGAATGTGTAGGGTCAGCTTAGTTTGCCTGTAGGCAGTTGTAAGGAGATTGTTCTACAATTTTCTCTTTTGTCAGAGTGCCACAGTTGCATGAATGGGATTATGTTTAAACAGCAGTTTTGTAATACAGCGAGTTTAAGCTTAAGATCACATGATTGGAATTCCCTCTGGGATCTGGTCCGATGAGTTCACGTCTCCTAAAGCTTTGAATTTACAAGCTTTTACTTTTGTACAATGAGTGGTTTATAAATTCAAAACAATATTTGTCTTATAAAGGTTACGTGAGCAAGTACCTTATCTGTGTCGTTAAAGTTAAGTTTCCCCCACTGGAAGTCATTTTAAATATGTTGTCTTTTTTTCTTCAGAGCCGCAATGAACTCTATACAGCAACTCAGGGTTGAACTTACCTCAGTTAGTGACCAGCCTTCCAACAATCTCAAGGTTTATTTCAAGGTATTTCCCTTAACAAGAATGTTCAGTTTATTCTTATACACAACGGTCAGTCCTGTATTGCAGTGTTTTTGTAATTAAGACATGTTTTTTGTCAGAACTGCACTGTTGACCCTTCAGAAGAGATCAGTAAGAGGGTTGAGGAGCTGGGTCAGGTCTTCTGCCAGAAGTTTGCCCAGGCTGTGGGGCAGCGCTGTGAGGGTCTTGGCAGGAAGGTACAAATTAAACAAAACCAGAGTTGCATAATGTATCAGGCACTGTATTGATTTTGTCAAATGTTTGCATTTGTGTTTAGTTAGTGTAATGCAAAATAATTTTGGCCATAACACAAAAATTTGCCTGTTAGCCTAAGTTTCTATATTTCTGTATCCTGTGTTGGTTATGTGAAACCATCCGCTTTGGTCAACAAAGAGACAAACTTTGTTTATTCTGGTTTTAGAGGTTTAATCTTGGTGCTCAGCTCTACTACAAAGTAATGGAGTCCATGCTTAAATCGGTAAGCCTTAATGAAATCTCAAGTACATATTACACGCTTATGTTTGTATTTTTATGGTGATCGTCTCTGTGCTTTTCATAGGAGGAGAAAAGATTGTCCGTACAGAACTTCAGGTAAATCCAGTATCAGCATCTTAATTAAGCTCAGATCATTAACTGTCATAAATAATCTTCTGTTCTTTTTGTATAAATTATACACTGACGATAAATCATGCTGCTTTCATTTTAGTAAACTTCTCAACAATGCCACATTTCACACCTCACTGCTTGCATGTGCTTTGGAAGTTGTTTTGGCGACCTATGTTGGTAAGTAGTGGTATATTTTTGTGTTTATACACAATTATTTTCAGTAATTTCTCTACCGCTTTTAACACTCCTAATGATGTTTTCAGCTCTTGTGTCGATTACATTCCTGATAGAGTCTTCTGCTTGTTTTCTCTGGGCAGATTATTTATGTCTCATTTCCTTTCCCAGGGAACTCCTTAAAGAACGGAGGTTTCAGTCGTGGTTTGGGGGCCAGTGATTCAGTGGAAACAGATCTGTGCTTCCCCTGGATCTTGGGTGTCTTCCAGCTGCCTGCTTTTGATTTCTACAAGGTGATCGAGAGCTTTATTAAAGCCGAGCCCACTCTCAAACATGACATGATGAAGCACCTGGAGCACTGTGAGCATGTTATCATGGAGAGTCTTGCATGGAGATCGGTGAGTAACTGATCCAGTCAACTGAAGTACCATGATGTGCATGTTTGATTTACACTAGATAGGATGCACTGCAGTCTAGACTGGGTTAGTTTAGTCTAGCTAACACATAATCACAGCTTGCTTTATTTTTTACCAAGTACGCCAAGTTCCCTTTTTCTCTTATCTGCTCATTTTAAATTAAAATTAAACAATTGGTATTG
Organism: Ambastaia sidthimunki; assembly: GCA_036877625.1. Lineage (NCBI taxonomy): Eukaryota > Metazoa > Chordata > Actinopteri > Cypriniformes > Botiidae > Ambastaia > Ambastaia sidthimunki. The sequence continues at coordinate 10,477 of JAZGTK010005759.1, forward strand.
TGAGGTCAACTTCAGGCAGAAGTGGCTCATAATGCAGGTTGAATATTTTGGATGTATATTGGAGGAAAAACTGTCTACCAAGAGCGTAAATGTAAAAATAGAGCGTTGAGTGTTTTTACTTCCCAAAAACATATCTATTCCTAGTTTAGAAACTCAGCTGTTATTGAGCCGCAAGCAGTGCTCACAGACTGGCACTTCCTCTGAGGGTGATTCCTTCTCTGTGCACCAGGCTGCTGGAGAAGTAGTATATCAGGGGGTTGAGGCAGCAGTTGGTACTGGCTAGGGAGAGCACTATGGGGTGCAGAGATTTAGTGACCCGAGCGAGGCCACAGCTGTGTACGAGGCCCACCTGTGAGAGGGAGTAGCCCAGTAGGTTGAGATGGTAAGGGGTAAAGCAAAGAAAGAAGACCCCGAGAACCCAGTAGATGACGGTGAGGGTGCGTTTGTGACAGATCTTTCGTCGCCGTGGCAACCTGCGTAGTATGCTGCAGTAGCTGAATAGCAGCAGCAGCGTGGGCAGCAGATAGGCGATTTGAACAAGGCCGAGAGCTGCTAGAATTATAGTACGATTCCGTTTAGAAGAAGGATCCGGTAGGCAAGGCTTGTTACGTCTGGAAGCGGCAGACCTCAGGAAGGGCAAAGCCAGACTAAGGGCCAGAACCAGGCACCAGATGCAGGCGCTGAGCATGCGGGCAGTTCGCACCCTCCTTAGGTGCTGGCGTAAAGGATGCACAACCGCAAAGTAGCGGTCCACCCCGATGCACACCAGGAAGAAGATACCGCCATAAAGGCTAATGTACTTTAAGGTGAAGGTCGCTTGACAGAAAACTCCTCCTGGAGTCCAGTCACTGGTGCGGTTAGAGGTGGCAGCTTTGTTATGATGGTAGTAGATACGCAAGGGGAGGGAGATCACAAAGAAGATGTCGGCGGCGGCCAGGTTGGCCATGTAGACGGCAGTGCTGGTGAAGGTTCGAGGCATGCGGCAGAAACGCCGAAGCGCCATGGCGTTGCTGACCAGCCCAAAGATGAAGATCAGGCTGTAGGAGATCTTGAAGTAAGTGAAGCGATAGCTGGTGTCCACCATGCAGTTGAGATGAATAGACATGTTCCCAAGATCCATGACCACTTCCTGTTTGGGCTAATCTCCTTTTGGATCAAAACCAGCCCTGTTGTGCAAAACCAAATGAGGAAGCCATCTGTGGTGAGAGGAACAATACGTTATTATAGCAGCACAAAAGAGGTTTGTAACGATGTAAAGCATCGTGACTATAGCAATTCTGTTTTTAAGATACGGCAGCTTGAGGTTTCTGGACACCGAGTGCATTAGATGTTTTAATTAGGCATGTCATTTAAAGTGCATGTGCCATCAGCCAGTCTTGTAGACTTTATACAGGCAGCTAATACCATAGAAGGCAATTTTCCATTTCAGTTACAACTTCCTCTTCATATAAAGCAAACCACCTACACTCACCTCACTGTAATCAACCGGGAAGACTGTGTCTATATAACCTCAGTTTATGAACAAGGGTAAATGAAGTGATTGAATTATGGCAGTGAAGAACTCATTTAGAATGCAATCACAGCTCCCTGTAAAATTTACATCAGCTGTCAGTCTGCCTCTTATGTGCACACGTAAGTGCAACATGTCGTATACACATGTAACTATCCTGTAGCTTTTGAGACATTTTCTGTGTAAAACCATTAACAGAAATGAATATATATTGTAAATTACAATAAAAAGCAAACATAAACCATGTTCTATTTATAGAACTTGGATTTATAGAACATGGGTCAAAATGCCATTTATATTTTGAGATGCATTGTGTGTTGCCCCTACAGTATAGCATAGGTTTCAGATTGAAGGAAAATATATATATTTTAAGTAGAAATGCTTGTTTAATACCAAAAGAAACCAATAGCATTAATTATAAAATTCAAGATAAATTAAGATTAAGAATCCATGCATTAGAAATTAACCAACATACCATTTTGTTTAATGTCCTTATTGTCTTCTTTTAGAATGGTTGCTGCTGCTGATCTTTCTTGTTTGGTCCTCTGTGTTCACTGTCTAGATGAATGAAGTGTCTTTTGAGCAGATCTTAAGAACATTTATACGGTCACACTAAATCAACAAACGTGTGTGTGTGTGCATGGACCATAAAACTTGATTTTCTTATATAGTTGTTCGACTCGCGCACACTGAACACTGCTAGAGAACCTCAATCTGAACCTTTTCTGAATCAAATTGTTTTCTGAAATTTGTGCATTCTGTGGGTTTTGTTTACCTGACTGCTCTTATACAAACGCATACACAAAGTTTTTACTATAATCCATTTGCCTTCATTCATAACTTTAATGTTTATCTATTATCTACTTGTCTGCCTCACTACAGTGATGTTGTATAAGGTTTTAAGTCACTGTCAGGCCGGGCTTTTTCTGAAAAACATATATTCCAGCCCATTTCGTTGTTAAGCACTACAGGAGAAATATAAGTTGCTCACTGCACAGACAAAAAAGTACTTAGCATCTGGTTCAGTGAGTTCTCCATGACTAGATCTAAACTGATCACGTATTCTGTTTATCACAACTTTCACTGCAAGAATCAGATTAGGTGGTTCATATACGTGCATATGTTTGCTGGGATCTTTTTGTCTGTCCTCACAGGATTAACCACAGCATTTGCTGGTCTTGTTTCTTTTGGAGCCAAGTGAAAGTTGCTGTTTTTGGGATTAAAGCAGTAGTTTACCCAAAAATAAAGATTGCCATTTACTTTTCTTTGGTGTTTTAAACCTATATAACTTTGTTTTATGAAACAGCACTATTTGACACTTATTATTTATTCATTTATTTTGTATTTTTTGTGTCTGTGTGAAGTTTAAAAAAACTGTTCCACAGAAAAAGTCTTCACTTTCCGTGCTGTTGCTTTAAGGATGAAGTGTTTTGAAGGCATGGTTTTTAAGTGTGGCCCCCAGGCATGCGATTATGCAAGGAATGTAGTGAGAGTGATGGAACAAGACTCGTTCGGTCCTGTTTAAGTCTTCTGAACACACAACTTTACATATAGTTTTTACAACTATATTTCATTCAAATTTATTTACTTCCTTAGCACCTGTTTATAGGTAAAACCAACAATGAAAAATAAGATTTTTATAATAAGGTTTATTATACTAAAAAAATTTGTTTAAAAAGATATGGTAAAATAAGAAAACTGTCCATAAGTGGGCACACCCCGCAGACATGGGCGTCATCCGTCCAATTTCCTACAGTGACAAACACTGATATTATCTGTAGACAAAAACATACGTAGTTTCATTTTGGTGTACGGCTCCCTTCCTTTTCCTTGGGAAGTACGCTGGGTGGATATAATGGATTTTGTTTGTGTTAAACAAACTGTTGGTATTGTTTTCCAAGCAATGACTGAGCTGGCGAGAACTGAATATGAAAGTATAGCCTCAGACGTATTATGGGAACCCAGAATGTTAATTACATATTACTGAACATAAAACGCGTGTAGTTGACCATTTAATGGGTAATATGACACAAAATAGACAAAAGTATGAAACAAATTCAGTGTTTGTGTGGACATTTCTAATATGACATTTTAAGCACCTTTAACATGCATTATTTAATCTACTGTTCATAAAATTGTTTAACACTTATACTAGAAATACTGTTTCAAGTGGCATTATACAGTTGGCAGATCAGTCAACCATTATGGTAGATGTTGTAACTCCATCAAGAAGCAGCCAAGAAGATGAATACTCCAAACAAATACTGTTGTTAAACAAGTTCACCAGTTATCAACAAGTTGTGTAAGTCTAATAAATCCAGTGCACTAAACCCATTGCTGGGAAGTAAAAAAAAAACATAGCATGTGCTAGAGGTGTGTAATAGTTTTTCCTCCTGACCTGGACTTTAGTCACACTGTAGACTCATCATTGATAAATTTAACTTGTAGAGATGTGATTTTAGTCACCAGATCACTTCTGCAACAGTCAGTGTTATCAACTGTGTTGTTTAAGGTGCTTTTATGGACGGCATAAGATTTTCGTTTAATAGAGTTCTGGATCGTCTCTGAAGTGAAGTAATAGATTACAGGATCAAAGCAGCAGTTAGTCACCGCAATGCAGAATGCAATCGGATAAATAGTCCGGACCACCGTTTCAACAGTGCAGTTCGTAATAACCTGACTTCGAACCAGTGTGTAGAAAACCAAGTTTACGTTGTACGGGATGAAGCAGAAACAGAAAATGAGCAAGTGTACCACGATCATGCGTAAGATTTTAGCTTTATTAAGTTGCTTGATGCTCTCTGGGTTTCGTAAGGTCTGCAGGACCTTAATGGAGCAGATAAAGTTAATTATGAGCGGAATCAGGAAGCCCACCGTCACCATAAGGATCACCACTTTAGAAACCTTTAGTTTCCACTGTGAGTTAGAGAAGTTTTCAAAACAGTACTGCATTCCATTGTTTGATGACGTGGTATCCATCAGAAATCCTGCAGGTAAGCTACAGGATAGCAGGACAACCCAGACCACACAACAAGCTATTCTTGCATTGCGCTTTGTCCTCAGAGTCCTAGAAGCAAAGGGGTAAACGATAGCCAAGAAGCGGTCCACGCCGATGCATGTGAGGAAAAGGATGCTGCCGTACATGTTGGTGTAGAACAGGGCCACTGAGATTTTGCAGAGGGCATTGCCAAAAGGCCACTGGCGATTGATGAAGTAGAACGTTCTGAATGGTAGACTGAGAACAAACAGCGTATCCGACACAACAAGGTTCAGCATGTAGGTCGTGGTTTCGTTACGCACTTTCAGTCTACATAAAAAAATATACATGGCCACCATGTTGAAGACCAGCCCCAAAATGAACACCATACTGAACACTGTGCTATATAACATGTTCTTAAAATCATCCTGCGTGCAGTTCCTGTTATGTGAAGTGTTCATCTTCAGTTCAAAATGATTCCAGTTCAAGGAGAGTCAGTCGATGTTCCTTGTTGCTCTCATAGCTCATAAAACCAAACCATGAAATTCCATAAAGATTCTTAAGCCACCTGAAAGGACAGTATATACCTCCAACGTATGAATGTCTCAAGTCTGACAAAAGCAGCAGGTTGTTACAGCTCAGGAAAATGTTGTGTAATTCTAGTCCATGTGAGAACTTGGCATTTACATCAGCAGACCACATCGGCTAACCCCTCGTCTCGGTTTTCCACCTACCCACAGTTCCAAGCAGTTTTGTGACACTGTTACAGCATTACTCTTGAACCTTCAACAAAATGACAATCCATAGCTAGTTAATGTCCTTGTTTTTTGTCATAAACAAGAAATTGATTTGACATTTGCTCCAACCAACCTTTTAGTTCGATCAAAATAGTGCTGCTTTCTTCAGGTCCTTCACTGTGTGATGTGCCTTGATAATCTTCTTTACGTCTTCAAAATGTTTTTTCAATGAGTGTTTTAGTCTCTGTCTGTCATATTGCATTGTATTCCTGTAAGAAGTTCTGTAGCCAACCTGCTGTTGAGTTTCTGGTTTACACACTGAAGCGTGTGTTTCGTGTGACAGATTGGAGGTGAGGAGGAAGGAGGGGTTACGGTAAAAGCTCCTCCTCTCTCACTCTCTCTACAGCTCCCCATTCTTTCCTCATGCACTTAGTACATTTACTGTCACAGCAGTACATGTACTTTGAATGCTCTTTAAAATGGTGCTGTAAATGTGTTAGTAATTTCTATTATATTAAAGATAAAATATTCTTAATTATTTCCCATCTGGTGTTTGTAATACTTTTAACAGATAAGAGGGGCTTTCACTCTTGCTGCTGGTACTATAGTACAAAGCTCCCCCTCTACTAGACCAAAGTCGGCTCAGACTGTTAATCATTGATCATAAATTAATAAGACACAGCAGTTTTGTGTGAAGCATTTGATTCTTGATTCGTCCACACAGATAAGCATCAAGCGTTTAGGATTACAAGCAATTCACAATCATCTTGGTATATCCTGTGTTATACTTTAGTATGAGCTTTTTGTGTTGAAGGATTTTTGTAACAATGGTCACAGTTTCCCAGAAAGTACATTTGAGAAACTTCTAGTTTCCTTTCAGCCTCAGAAGCTGTTTGCCAATGTCTTTATATAATAAATGGTTTGATTATAAGTTAGTCATTTTGATTTCCTTCTGATTGTGGCTTGTGCGTAATAACACATCAACACGCAGGCACACAAAAGAGGGATCGTCAGTCTGAAGGTCACAGGCATGAGCCAGCGTGACATCATGCATGTTACAATATCCAAACATGAACCTGCCAACCAGAGGAATGCCAGATAGCTTGTTGGCTCTTGGTAGAGGCTAGAGAGAAAGTAGCCTTTAGTTGTTTGAAATAAATTAAAGTCTACTTTTAGATTTAAATTTTATTCTTAGGCTTGTTTATTTGTCTTTACCTGTTCAGCTACCTTTGACGTTATTAATTTGACGTAGCACACAAGCATGGAAAGTAGAAGTATAGCGAGTCTGTGGGTGTAAATAAGGAAGCACTTATGAATAGAATTGAATGGCATAATGACTTGTTTCTCAGTTTATTTAAACATTATTCAGTATCGGGAAAGTTTGTATCGGGTATATCAGGGACTTTAATCACATCCTCATCTTTTACAGTATGATTTTCAGGAAATACACACTTTGTTATGGTAGGGTTTTACTGTAAAGCTAAATTGTAAGAAGGTCTATACAAAAAAATGTGGCTGGACTTAATCGTACAAGTGATGTAACACAGCACCTTGTTCCTTTTCTCCAGGACTCTCCGCTTTTTGACCTTCTTAAACAATCTCGCGAGGAAGGACCTGGTGAACAAGCAGAGCCCCCAGCAACACTGAACCAGCCCCTGCACCACAACCATACAGCCGCTGACCTGTGAGTGTTAATCTTCAGGCATGCTGGATATTATGCAGCCATGTCTCAAGTTTATTTGGATTAGAGAAGAAATGTGTGATGTGGTTGATATAGGAGGTTGTTGCATAATAAATGCATGGAAAGCAGCCAAAGTCACTATGTGATGCTTCTTTGACTGTGAAAACGATTAGATGACTTTTTTTTTTTAACAAAAGAAGCATCATTAGCACATTTTGTCATCCCTCGAGCATTAGCTAAGACCCTCAAACTATGACATGCGAACTAGCTGTGAATTATACACTGATTAGCAAGAGGTAGAGAAGCTTAAATCTGAAATTCCAAGGGGATTGAAATTTCCATGAATTACTAACCACTTTCTGTGTGTTAACATTTTTTCTTAATTTTCCTAAAGAAATTGTTCAAACAAAACAGAAATTCTGAAAAGGAATTTTTCACCCTTATGTTGTTCCCTAACCATACAACTTACTTTCAGTAACGCGTTAAAAAATTTCGATAAAATTAGAAAGTGTATATTTACTAGTATATTACATGCAAGTATATTATTTATGACCTAGACTGGTTAACAAAATGTAAAAATTAGTTAATGATTTGGTGGTTTTTGTGTAGTTTGAGTCTATAATACTGGTGTGTTTGTTCTACAGCGCTAGTTGGTTAAATAGCATTATTATAAAGCTTAATACAGATTAGTCATTATTGAATGTATTGCAACACTTGGGGGATAAGTGCTACGTCATCGTTTTCGTGAGAATCAAGTGTTGTGCTTGCTTTCAGTTTAGCAGTAGAACAGGGAACTAATACCGTTCTTTTGAGGTTGATACCACAAGTTAGAAGGTTACTAGGCTTGTGAAGTCCTCATCTTTTTCGTCTTACAGTTTGGACATTTGATTCCATTGTTAAGATTCTAATATTTTATAATGGGACTAGTTTAGTAATTCTTTGCATCTCTACACTTCTCGTCACAAGCATTGTGGTTATAGCATGCAAGTCAGCGAATGAAACTAGCATATATTTGACATTTACCGCTGTGGTCTGTTTTTCCTCTGCCTAACATTGTGTATTGTGTGACAGCACAAGCATGAACTGTGGTTAGCCTGTGGTTGAGAGTTTGTCTCTGTGAAGCAAAGTGAGCTATTAGCATGTATTTATTTCATTTACGTTAACATCTGTTAACGTACTGTCTGTTTAATCTCCTTTTTATGACCTGGAGAAATAAGAATGTAAGCAATGTGTGTGTTCAAACATCTCACCCTCCTCAGGTATCTCTCTCCAGTGAGGCCGAGTCGTCAGCCCCCAGTGACAGAGGCTGAGCCCCCAACTCCAGGCACAAGACCACCACGTTCAAACTCGCTGAGCCTTTTCTACAAAAAATGTAGGTTATGGCAGGTTGTGGCCCTGCGGTTGATGTTTTAGCCATTTTTGCAAAATGAAAATTTGCATCTGATGATTGAGCTGTGCTGTTAACCCACTTATTGCTCACTATTTATATCATATATTTATTTGACATCATATTTATTGCTTGAATTTAGGTTCTAGTTCTCATCCACTCAGCAGTATAAACACTTGTAAGTTCTCCGTTAGAGCTACATGCTGATGTTCTTGTGTTTTGTAGTGTACAGGATGGCCTATCTGCGACTCAAAATGCTGTTCTCACAGCTGCTGACATCACACTCCGAGCTGGAGCCAATAATATGGACGTTGCTTCAGCACACCCTACAAAACGAGTATGAACTAATGCGAGACAGACACTTAGACCAGGTGGTGTAAACTGAAATCTTGCCGTTTTCTTGGATTTTAAAATGATCATCTTAAAATTATTTTACAAATAGTACTTAAATTTTCTTGCGTATCTCTATGAGATCACAGCATGTGTGTATTTAAAAGTGTGAATATTTTAAATCTTTGTAACATTTTCCTGTAACATATTTAAAGATACCGTCTCTTTTAATTGCAGTTGATTATGTCAGCCATGTACGCCATATGCAAGGTAAAAAATGTGGATTTGCGCTTCAAAACCATTGTGACCGCTTACAAAGAACTTCCTAATACTAACCAAGAGGTGAGTGTCTGCGGATCCTGCGTTTACATTTGAACGATTTGATTCAGATTAACAAAGTGAAGTGATATGAGTCATCAAACACTCAACATGTCTTTCTGTGTCAATGTTCTGACAGACATTTAAGCGCGTGTTGATCAGAGAGGGTCAGTACGACTCCATCATCGTCTTCTACAACCTGGTCTTCATGCAGAAGCTGAAGACTAATATTCTTCAGTATTCCTCTCCTCGGGTGAGACACTGTTTTGCATTTTCACTGAATCAAGAGTATGCTCCTGTTGCTTGTATTACATCGCCCCCTGGTGGTGTGAAAGACGAACGTCATCACAAAAGTAGATTAAGATTTTACCTACAGATGTCATAAACTTGAGTTACATTCTGTTATTACTAATATGATTTTTTCTAATGAATAAACAATTTTCTACAGAATCTGATGTGTAATTGACTGATTTCGATTTCTCTCCCAGCCACCTCCTCTGTCTCCCATTCCTTACATACCCTGCAGCCCTTACAAAAACTCTCCTCTGCGGGTGCCAGGCAGCAATAACGTTTACGTCTCACCCTTAAAAAGCAGCCGTATGTCCCCTGTGGTCATGACCCCACAGAGCAGGTCAGTACTCATGAGTTGCAGTATATAGGTGTCTACAAGGCTTCCTTAGGGTCATATACTAGCAGGTGGTCTTGCATACCCTTAATATTAATGCTGCTACATCTTTAGCATTGTTTAGATTTTGTATAATATATTTCTATGCCATGTTTTCAACATTTTTTTCTTCATATTTTCTTTCATGGTGTCTTGGACAGGATTCTCATATCGATTGGCGAATCCTTTGGGGTGAGTGATATAAAAGCACTTAATAAGCTTTTAAATCATTTGAAACTTGTTAGACGGTTATAAAACGGTTTCTGTCTCCACTCTCATATCTCTACAGTCAGCAGACAAATTTCAAAAGATCAATCAGATGGTGAGCAGCACTGATTGGTCCCTCAAGAGGAGTCTGGATGGAGGCTCCGCCCCCAAACCTCTAAAGAGATTACGCTTCGACACCGATGGGCAAGATGAAGCTGACGGAAGGTGGGGTTTATTCTCTATTTCATGTTCTATTATTGTTTATCTCATCTAGACGTCACAAAATCATTAACCCTGTGTTTGTTTCATTTTTAGCAAATCGAGTGGCGAGTCGACACTCATCCAGAAGTTGGCTGAAATGAGTAAGTGTCCAGTAAGCTGGTACATGTCTTATCTAAATGAGGATCTAAATTTTCCTGAAATACAGTTTGTAATCCTCAAGCCATCACATTTCCTCCTTTGAAGAACAGATGTTTTGCAAGTCTTTCAAAATATGGGCGTGAATGCATATAAATGCAATGTAAATTGTTTTTCGGCATAGGCTCCACTCGGACACGTATTCAGGAGCAGAAATTAAAGGAGGAGTCTGTTCATGAGCATCTGGAGCCCTGAATCCACTCTGTGCTGTGTGAATAAAACCACTCCACCATGAAAGAGGAAATTCATCCCACCTCACAGTTTTATTACATTTTAAACTCATTCGCCTGTTTTAGTTTTCAATCGGTGCACTGCGTGTCTTTCCTGTGTTTGTTTTAAAAGTGCGAGGACTCATGAAGGAGGTTTTATTCTTTAAATACTACTATAACATTGTGGAGGTTTCCTTTCAGTTCTGCAAATGCATTAAAACTGGTGTTATAATGTCATAATTTATTGATGTTTTTGTTTTTTCTTTGAATTTTTGTGTTACCTGTATTTTGCTTCAGTGCAGTACTGGAAATATGCTTTATGTGGATAAAATTTGACAACAGTGTTCCTTTTGGTTATAATCATGTACTAGGAAAAGACAACGTCTTCTGCAGGTTTGAAATGGATTGTAATGGATTTTGTTTTGAACATGTATTGTTATACAAATGTGTTGCTGTTGAAGCATTTTATTGGGTTGATGTTTTAGGACGATTAGGGTGAGTGGACGAGCTCAGATGGTCGTCCATCTTTAATTGGCTTTTTATGTTCTTCCTGGACAATTTTTTTTAATTGAATTTTACATTGTGTTTTGCGCTTTTGTTACTTACTTTTAAAAAATTATGTTGTACCTCAAAAGATAATGTAATGCCTCAAGTTTAACAATTGACTCGTTTAAGAAAAGCAAAACGTGTCCGGTTGTTCATTTATAGTTCATTTATATTTGTTGCCACACACTGAGATGTGTGCGAGATGATTGTGATTTGCATAAATTGTCCTAACATGTATTTAAAGAGCAGGAAAATTAGATCTTTAAATATCTTATTTTCATTATTTTTACTTTCAAACTATTTCTGCATTTCCCTCCTTCCAAAAATTATGCTTGGGTGTTGTTCTTCGCAAAAGTCGCTTGGGTATTTTGTAAGGATTTAACTTGAATTCTTAAATCTTAAA
>JAZGTK010005760.1:0-21670 GCA_036877625.1 Ambastaia sidthimunki
CTTTTTCTGTCAGTTATATTCCATTTCTGGGGTTTGTAACTAATTCAAGATTTCTTACTTTCACCAAAAACAGTTCAGCACAAACTCTTGAGTGGTGTGTTCAAGCTTCAGTGAGATAAAGGTTTACATTTATTAAACAATTTCAGTATTACAGCACAAAAACCACTTACAATGTGGTTAAACCACAGAAAAATTCCAGAAGATTTCCCTGCTTCTTAATCCAGCAAACATAGCTGGTCTAACTGGTTGATCGAGTGCCTAAAACCTCTTTAAAACCAGCGAACCAGACCAGCCTGGGCTGTTCAGCAGGGTTAAAAATGTTTTAAGATTAGCCAATAAACTCAAGGAACAGTCTTTTTTGTTTTCATAAATGCTACAAAAATACTAGCTGGTCATTTGAAGCCCTACGGGAATAAAAGGTAGAATTCATTTGTGCATCAATAACTCTGAACAAACGTTATCTGTAATGAATTCTCTGGACGGACATTATTTTCCATAATTACTGCAAACAGAACCTGTTCATAAACAGAGCGCACATTTCTCATTTTTAACGACAGGAAATGAGTAACAGGTTTTCTATAATGGAACTCTATTTATGGACTAAACATCAATTTCGCCCTCAAAATAATTTGTCTCAGTTGACCCAGTAGAGTTCAAGTGTATTTCAAGTGCGTGGAGTAAAAGAATCACATTTATCATTTGTTCTCTCGCCTGTGAACAGTGTGGGAGGAACTAAATTAAGGCTTCAGGCCAGAGGAACCTCTGAGGAACATGCGACGGATCCTCGTCGTTTCCATAACTGACATTCAAATATAAACTTAATACACAAGGTCATTTATGCCAACAGATCAGCGACTGATGGACACATGCTGCTGTAAATAGATGATGTGTTATTTCTGTTGTGTGAAGCGTGCAGGAGTTTTGTGTTGTGATCTTCTCATCATGAGGTCTGCAGTGATGTTTGACCTTCATTCAGTTCTGCAGCTGATATGATGTCACTGCAGTGAGGTTGTCATGGAGCGTCTGAAGAAAAGCATCGTTAATTCTTCACTTATGTCTTTAAAATGATCAAAAAAGATTCAAATGCAAAGTAATCAATACAATTGGACCTAATCAAACTGATGGATCATGTGTGATTAACATTTAGCAGATCTGAAGGTTGTCATGATTGATTTGATGATGTTTGATGAGTATTAATGTACTGAACTCTGCAGATTGATGACATTTCTAAACAAAACTTTTATACTGAACTAGACAAAAGTAGGACGAACAAACATGGCATAAATTAACCGGATGGTGAAAAGTGTGGATGTTTATTTCTGAATAACATTTACAGATGAATCGTGCGCAGTAGGATTAGAAATGCACATTAATTTCATGTTGCCATTAACATATAATTTCCTTGAACGCAGCACTTTAAAACCATTATTGAGTTTTAAATGAGCCGGCAGGCTGTTTACCCAGCATCCATTGCAGCACATTAAACCGCAGTATGTTCTCCAGAGCTCATTGTTTTGAAGGGAGAAACACAGCCGTGTTACATGGTGATATTTCTGCTCCAGAGGTTTATATTTATCTCAGCATTTCATGTGTCTCTGCACGCAAGCCTCCATTTTAAAACATGAGTGGAGAAGAAATCTTCTGCTGCAGTCTGAACACTGCAGTGCTGCTGAACACCAAACATCTCAGATGCTGAACATCATCAATCAACTATCCCAGCCAACAGGAAACGTTCTCACAACGTTGACCAACATTCTATAGGTTCCCTTAGTTATAAAAAACATTCTTGCAGTAACATTAGTGGAACGTTTTGAAATATTTGAAATCATATATCAAAAACATTATTCTTAAGTTGTTAGTGGAATGTTTAAAAACATACAGAAACATTTTGAACATTCCAAGAACATTCAAAAGAAAAAATTGTATATTTTTGTTACTAATGGAAACATTAGAGAAACATTCCTAAAATTGTTAACTGGTCTCTTCTCATCTAGTTTTGTTTGATGTTTCTAACAAATGTTCTCTGGTGGTTCTGTAACACAGTGATGTAATCAGACGGTAATACTGCAGTACTTTGATGCTGTATATATGATAACAGTGTATGTTAACGAGTCATAGACATGACACGTTTACTTCAGGGACCGTCAATAAATTCCCAGAGACAAAAACACCACAGCATGTTTCTGTTCCCTAAAAGCCTATTGAATTTGTTCTTGGTGAATAACTCTGGCTTTGTGTGTCAATATGTGAAGCAGTGTGTGTGTTTGTGAGTGTGTGAGTGTGTGTGTGTTTGTGAGTGAGTGTGTGTGTGTTTGTGAGCGTGTGCGCTGCTTTGTGTGCGGATGTGTTTTGTGTGTGAACTTCCTACAGCGTTTTCATTAGCACACTTGGAGATTTTGCAGCCAATAGGCTGTCTTTCATCACTCTGCTGCTGTTGCCATGGAAACCAGGAGAGAAGGGGGAACGTGAGAAATGAACGTGTATCCATCAGCGTTAAGATCTCTAACTGATCTCAGATCAGAATTAAAGTCTCTAGTGCAGATCACAGACAGATAATGAAAAAATGAGAGAAAGATCCACAACACCATGAGAAGCGTTCACTCATCACACACACTTCCTGTTTTCATGATTCCGGTATATCAGATATTCCACTGTAAACAGATCAGCCCATAAGAAGCACAGAGTCCCAATGGAGATCTCTTTAATGTCTCAATTGTATCTCCAAGGTAGCAAAGACATTAAACAGCAAACAATTCAAGAACCCGTACTGATCCCAAAAGCATCTTCTTGTGAGTCTTACATCTTCATTGACTTCATTCAAATGTGACCATGAAGTGCAGAAAAATTCATTGATCACTGAAATAAAGAATGAAGATTGTCTTTCTGAAGCAGTTTACCAGCTATCAACCTTAGGCTGTAAGAATGTGTATCATTAAAATGTTCTACTAACGGTACTGCAAGAACATTTTTTGATCATTTTGAGAGAACTTTTAGAGAACGTTTCCTGTTAGTTGGGTGGAGTGGATCAATGAAACATTATCAGTGTACTCCACAACCCTGACCAATGAGATAGAGCTCACTGAAGCAATCCTCATTCATTCTTAATGTTTTGTGTGGTACAGTAACAGACAAACAGCCCAATGAAGGTGAAGGACAGGAAATGTTCTGAGACGAGTGTGTGTGTGTGTGTCCTGCAGTCAGAGGTCTTCAGACTCTGAGGTTGTGTCTCAAACAGGCTAATTAAACGTGCTGCCCACTCTCGCTATTCAAATCGACTGTGTACTAATCAGCAAGGTACAAATCTACTCCCCCCCTTTCTGCTCAGACGCCCACTCTTAAAGAAACAGTGCACCAACAACGACAGCCAATCGTTATGCTTCACATCGCTGCCTAAAGCGGTTCACTTCATCTAACCAATCACAACACCAATGATAGCAGTCGTTAACGATACTTCCTGTATCACTCAATACACAGCCAATACACCTCAATTTACAGTTTACAAATTATGAATATTATGAATAGCAAAAAAACAATTGTGTTCTCCGATATTATTTGTATATGTAAATGTATACTTAACTCTCAGTGGAGACCCTGTTAGTCAGTACTCATATGTTTAAACCCTAATAACCTTCATCCTAAACCCTAAACTCTACAACATAAATGTAAAAAACCTAAACTTAAATCTTAAATTAGCCTCTTTATTCCAAACATCTCAAATTCCAAAGCTTAGAATCTAAACTTTTAATGCTAAATCTGATCTTTAACCTAAAACATAAAACTCCACTGACACTGTTAAGACTACATCTTAATTCTAACCCTAAACTACAAAGCCAACAAATTAAAACCCTTAAGACTTTTAAATATACATCTTAATTAGCTCTTTAACTCTTTACCCGAAATACTAAATATGAATATTAAACATGAAGCCCTAAAGCTTACAACCTAAAACCACAAGACCAAACGCTTAGTTCCTGAACTCTAAACCTTAAACCATCATTCTCAAAGCAGAAACGACAGCCTTAAATCCACAGTGTCATCCTGAGAGGCCAGCAGATCAGAGCAGTTAGCACACAGGAAGAGAAGAGACATGAAGACATCAGTGGATATGATCTCTCAGAATGAAGCATAGACTCTTCACAGGTCATTGAAATAGTCTAAAGACAGACCCTCTTATCACATGATCTCTTTCTTCATTTCATCACTTGATCTTCTGTCACTCTGATCCCTCTGGACTGTGTGTGTGTGTGTGTGTGTGTGTGTGTCCAGTCATCATGGTGACATGTGCTCTGTGGAAACCTCTAACTGTAGGGCTGGTCTGCTTCAGGGACTGTCTTCATTAATATTTAATGACCTACTTTCTCTCCTGGCAGGTTTCTGACTTTAATTAGGAGTCAGTATGGTCATTAATCTCTGTTTACTCAACACAAAGTAAACCTGAAGAGAACTGTCAACATCCCACAAGAACAGACTGAGGCAAACACGCATGAAACGGAGTTACAGCGACATATGAGAACCTCTGATGCACTTCCTGTCAATACATTCGGAGGAAATTCACTTCCTGTATCAAATGAGCTATTTTTTGTAAAGCAGGACTAAAAATACGTTTTCTCTCTCCTGCTGTGTTTCAGAAAGATTATCAGAATGTTGGTCATGAAGGAAAACAGAAAGGAAATGAAATCTTGGTGAAACATTATGAAAATCGTCTGAACTGTGAACTGAGAAATTTCTGTTTTTCATCAACTAATCACTGATCCTCATATAATAATAAAATATGAAGACAACATGAAAGGACGTTTGCAAGACTTTTAAACTGAATGATCATTTAACTGGTCAAAGTCATTTCAGAAGCAAAGAAAGTTATTATATCCTGATGAAAGACTGTGAAAACAAACATTATTCCGGCTTCAGAAAAACTAATGACTTATGCACAATAATATTTGAACCATTTATAAAAAAATTTAAATGTGTTCATTTTAATATGCTATTTTTAATAAAAAATTTCTTTTTTAAATAATGTCATACACATAGAACCAAAAACAATCAACAAAAAGACCTGCTTAAAATCTTACTGGCCACAGAACAATCAAACGCTGAGATGTTTTTCTGAATTCTCCTCACGTTTGCTAGTTTAACGATGTTTTCTCCGTCACCTCTGTTTAGTGTCACATCTCTCATAATGTGCTACAGCTGTTTGCTGGGCTGCAAAGACAGTGTTGGTGTGTTAATGACTTATTGGCTGTTTACACAGTTCTGCTCCATTACCTCCAGAGATTTCTGAGATCCGCTTTATTATTGTGCAGAAAGGCAACAATGACCTTTGTTTTTATCTGGAGAAGCTGCTGTCCAAGGTTTATGAGACTGAATGAAGAGAGAAACCTGAAAGCATGAATACAGTCACCTTCAGTCCGTCTCATGAAGATAAAGTGACTTATTATCACCTAAACGCTAACCAAACACAGTTACAGCATCAGTGTGTGAACTACTGTTAACTTTCACCCTCTCTCTGACTTTCTGAGTTCAATAGGATGTTATTGTACCTTTAAATGCAGGGTGGGCAATTTCACAGAGGCCAGCAATAGCTAGCTAGATTTGAAAGTATCAGATCCCGCCTTCTCCAAAGCCACGCCTCCTCCATCACGTGACCTGGAAGACTGTGTAACTACACTGATCTGCTGTCAGGAAGATGATGAAAAACGTGTGTAAAGCAAAATCATATAAATGATGTATTTTATGACATAAACAGTGTTTCACTGCTGATGTGTTTGAAGCGTCTGCTGGCTTCAGTGTTACTGCTCAGCTGCTGAAGGCTTTAGCACTGCGTTCCTGTAGTGCCATCAGCCAATCAGCACTGTTAGGTCGACTTTTTCCTCCACACTGATTGGTCACGTGGCATTTACAGCTTTTGTGATTGGCTGAAACAACCTTATCCAGAACTGAGTGACAATAAGCAAACGTGACACCAAGCAGGTTGAACACTTCAAAACTGGACAGAGACTGTTTAAGTGTTTGTCCCCTTTAATAAAATACATTAAATAAAAGTCACTGTTTACAGAATTACTGGTGTTATTATAGTACATTATCTGGTGTTCAAAGTCATTAAGATTTCATGCTTATTTCTGAATATTTGAGCAGATTTTGGCCCCAGAGGTCATCATACAGTCATGACGGATTACATCACAAACAGCTTATAGTAAGAAACGATTATCTCCTGTTTTAGCTATTAATTTATAAAATGACTGTCAGGAACAGATGTTCAGAACATTAACCTGCGACCAGTTACTCTATTTAATGAACATGGAGCTGGAAAGCATCTCTTGAAGCGTGAGCTGTGTGTGGATGAACGGTGTTGGATTGAGGGAGGTTGTAGCAGATGGAGGGGTGGAAGATGTAGATCAGGCTGAGAAGTGATTTTCATTGTATCTGGAATAATTCACACTCAGCAGATAGTGTAACTCTTGAGGGCAGAACGGCGTTCACGAGCGCTCGGCCCGACGCAAGATAATAGAACATGATTCAGTGCAGAAGACCAGATAAAGCCAACTGAGCTCCTCCATGCTAATCCAATGCTAAACCAAATCAGCCTCGACACACTCATCACTGCAGACTGTCCACATACACGTCCTCCTCTCCTGACAACAGTGTACAAACCCTGTTCAAACAAAACTAACCAGTGTAAGACAACAGCTTCAAATCCAGCATTTTAACTAAAACAAAACCTTCATTTTTAACAGTTCATATTTTCTATGAATAGACACAAACATCTGCACATAAATAATCAAAAACTATTGTCCAGTGAAGCAGATGTACAAACATAATGTTTGAGTCTTCAGGACAGGATGCTGTCTGTAAATGCTGTCTAGTGAGATGACTCGCTAGGATTTGGAAGGGTGTCTCCCTCTCATGCTGTTAATGATGAGAATCCAGTCAGCTCTTGTGACTGCAGACGGCTGCAGGTACGACACGCAAACATCTCCACAACCATTTCATTACCAAAGCACTTCAAAAGCAATCAGCTGTGACGGAGGAAAGATTTCAAAGGTGTGTTCAACCAAAGACACGCTCCACTCTGTGACGCTTCATGCAAAACGCCACCAAAACAACCTCTGAAGAGAAAAATACAACCAGAGCTGAGAAACAAAGAAAGCGTTTAACTCAACGCTGGTTAACTCCCACAAACTCCCACCTTTCCATCTCAAAAAACAACACTAACCCACCGTTTCCAAACGTACTGCGTTAAATGATGAAACACCCAGAATGAATTATTAACACAGAGTAAAGTGTGCACAGTGTCAAACATTAAACAAGATAACTCAGGATTATGTTTATCAATTACAAGTGTGATCGATCGAATGATCTCTGTGATACGTCCAGTGCAGCTCAATTTCCTGTTTCTATAGGAAATGTCAATACAGGAAAGATATCTGAACTCACACATTCATCTTTCATGGGCTGAAACTTGATTTCATGTTGACAGACTTTCACCCAGCGCTCGTTTTAAAGGAGCGTCTGCATTTGTCTTGTTTTTCAATAAAAATATCTGAACATCCCTAAAGCAAAAAAAAGCAATTAATGTAAAACTGTGCAAGACATTAAGACGTTATTTTACTTTATTTTACTTTAATGTTTATCCATCTTATCCTGATTCACCTTTATGTGGTTTTAAAATATGTATCATTTACTTTGTTTTGCGTAATAAAAAACTATTTGCAAATGAAGAACTAAATATTAAATATTTATAGAAGTTTTGTTTCTCAGTTAAATGCATCTTGTTTTGTTTTTGATGTTTAGATTTTTTAATTAAAACAAGACAAAAATACAGATTAATAAAAGGATTTTTGCAGTGCAGGTTTTTAGTGACTCATTCCTTGTGAACCTCAGAGACCCTTTTCTGACTAAACACAGTGTTCTTTTGTCTCCTTTAAAAGCTTGTATTGTGACTGCTGTCATTATGACTTCAACAATATACCACAGCTCTCTGTTCACACATCTATAGATCAAAACACACACACACACACACACACACACACACTTCTCACCCCAATTTAGCTGCAAATTAAATGTCAGACTCTGCTCTGGAATTCTGATCAGGAAACAGAGATGAGAGCAATTTGTCTTTGATAAAAGCTGGCACGCAGACTTTCTCTTTGTGTTCCGAACAGATGTAAGGGAGATGAATTTCATCTGTCAGATGTCTGGTGGTGATGAACACTCTGAGCTGAGGAGAACACTGAACATCATGCAGGTGGATCTGAGAATATAAGGTCATGTTCTTTAACCTTCACTCTTCATCTCCTCTTCTTCTGAAGATCTCATAATCCATTTCAGTCTTCATGTCAGGTTTGATGAAGATTGAGGGTCTGAAGCTTGACATGCATCAAAGATCTTAGGTGGACTTTAGTTCTTCTACATGCTTAAAAGAGACAGATACAGTATGCTACATGTTTCTGGTTCTTCAGAATGATGTTGATGGGTTGTAAGTTAAGCGTTGGGTTAAAGTTAAATGATACCTGAAGGAAAATTGCAGACTTTACATCAGGGGTCTTCAGCCTTTCTCGAACTGAAGATAAAACAGCTTCAAAGCTGTTGAAGCCCCCCGGTGTAAATGAGCGATCTGACTCAGTAAAACCCCCAAAAGGACCTTCCTGTCAGAAAAGTGTTTCTTAACTGGGACCTGGGGCCAAAATTAGGACAAAAAGTTTAGTCTTCTGTTGTGAGATGGGGTTTGGGTAAGTAGAAGATTAGGCTGGACACAGCAGTGTTATAGTTTCTGAGCTTTGCAGCTGTCTGGAACACAAACCACAGCTGGCCTGTCAAAGGCGTGTCCAGAAGCATGACCTGCGGTGACTCTAGCTGTCCGTGAAATCTGATTGGCCAGCCCAGAATTCTAAACTATGATTGGTCAAGTCAGAGGCAAGAAACACAGAGGTAAAAATGAGAGTGTTGTGAGAGATTTCCTCCAGAGACTGCAGCTCTCACTGGAGATTTCAAGAGCTGGAATTTCTTGGGCTGCATCCTGAACTTCTGTGTCTGCTCATCTCATCTGACCCGTGCTGCTCTGATTAACAGTCTTGTGTGAGAACAGAAGGTTTGTGCTACAGGCAGAAGGTGAACAAGATATTCTTGGTTGGAAATGTTTCTTCAACAATGATCTCCAAGCAGAAAAGCCCATTTTATGATCCGCAGGAAGTCACCTTTTCTTTGCCAAAAGACAGATTAGTTTCTCTTTATAAAGCTGCCAGAGGCTGTGAGGTTTGTTTCCTGTGGAGTGCTGATGTCCACCAAGAGCTCTTTTGCACCAGTTCTTTCACAAGCATCAATTTAGGCCTAATTATGGCTTAAGAGAACCTCAAATGTAACATTAACTCGTACTACAGAATCCATCAGCACTAAAATATAACTACATATAATCTAACATAATACATATAAAAAAAACTACATATAATCTAAATATTACAGAATACATCAGCACTGAAATATAACTACATATAATCTAACATAATATATATAAAAAAACTACATATAATCTAAATATTACAGAAAACATCAGCACTGAAATATAACTACATATAATCTAACATAATATATATAAAAAAACGACATATAATCTAAATATTACAGAAGCTCTTCAACATGAAATCGAAACGCTGCATGTTGTTCCTGTAAAAACATAAATTAAAATAAATTTCCAGTCTGGAAAACACATTTAAGTACAATTGAATATATATGTTTTTTTTTCATGATTGTTTATGTGCCACATTTAAATGAAAAGTGAGTTTATTTTCCATTGACAGTTTATTGAGGTAAACAAAGTTTGAGACACAAGCCGTAACAAGATAAAATGAACAGATAATTTCCAAATTCATTTAGAGATTCAAAAGCTTTTTATTGAATAAGACAAATGAATATGCATTAACTTATGAAGCGAGAAAATACAGTGAAACTAAATTCAGGACAAAAGCAGTTCTGGCGTGAAATTCTCGTAGCAGTTTGATTGAGACCTTACAAACGCCGGGGCGACCTCACCCTGATGTTTCAGTCCATCAGGAGAAAGAACCTCAGAGTTCCTGAGGAGATCAAAGCCTCTTCCAGCTTCACTAAAGCTGTGTGGAACGTTTTTATGGTTTGAAGAGATCTGTCAGTGAGGAGTCAGATATGACCCTGCAGTCTGAGCCGACACATCACACAGTGTTTAACTATAACACATCTACACTGAAATTTACCCAAACTTTTGATTCAGCTACAATCCAAGACAAAGGTTTTCATTTTTGCCTTCTTGACATTTCAGCAGTGAATAGATGACAGGACATTATGAGGGAAAGCTGGATTTGATACAAGCTCAAACTTACATTGTCCACATGAGCATCAAGGATTGGTGATTATACCATTGACCACTAAACAGGGAACGTTATCAGAACAAAGTTTTCAAAAAGTTATTCTGAAGTTGTCGGTGGAATGTTTTATGTTTGAAATGTTTTAACACAATTTTTACTTAAACATAATGTCTAGAACATTTAAAATTTAAAATAACATTTTTTATGTTTTAGTTACTCAATGGAAACATTGGGAAAACATTCTTACAACCTAAAATTGTTAGCTGGGTATATGGTGCTTATGGTTGTGCCTCAAGGCCAAAGATGCAACAGAAGAAGATTTTAATAATCAAAACAGTCAAAACACTTTATCCATAAAGTCAAAAAAAAAAAACACAAAAATGGCCAAATGACTGAATACATTCATCAGATTTGACCATCTGTTCTCTGAGAGCCCAAAACCCCTTTAAAACCAGCAAACTGTAGGACCAGCAAAACACTGTAGACTGTTTAACCTTGTTTTTTATAGCAGGGCACCAGCAGACCGAACTCATCTCAAAGCCATCAAGCTCTGGACACCATAAACTCAGAGAGAAAATGAGCTGTCTGTCTCTCTCCTGTCTCAGTGTCATGATGGTGAGACAGGCTGGGACAGACTGCTCAATCATTAATATATTATCACAGATCAGAAATGAATCCAGACACATCAACACTTCACTAAACTGAATCTGACAGCTTTTGCTCTTGAAAGGAAGGTAATATTTCATAAATGAATTTACTTCTCAGCAGTACACAGCAGTATCTCATCAAATCACAATAAAATCTTTTTAATATCTCAGCTGCTTTTCCTAGGCAGCATTGAGACTAAATGGAAAGGAAAATGAGACAATTGGTTCCTGTGATACACACCCAAGTATTCTGTTTTAAACATCTTATGATTCAGAAGGGGAGCAAAATCTCAATTGTCTCAAACTTTGCTCACCCAAATCTTCAGAGTTCTCAATATGAACTCAAACATTTCTCATAAAAATGAAAAAATAAATTATTATAGTTATCATCTTAGTATCTTTATACTCTTACAATATGTCACCCATTGCATCATTTGTGTCTATTTGCATTTTTCTGAAATGATTTGGAGAAACACCTGAGACAAAGTTGAGACATCGAGACAGTGCAGCATAGCAAACTTGTAAATTTAAATTCCCTTCTGGATGATGGTGGTCATAGATACCACAGTTACAAATTAGTCTCCTTAATATCTCAACTGTTTCTCCTGCACAGCAATGAGATTACATTGAGAACAAAGTGAGACTTCTGCTGAAGTCTCCTGCTTCTTATATTTTATATTTCAAATGTTCTCTAGACGCTTGCAATCTGAGAAATGAGACAAAGTATATACTTAAACAATAACCAAGAACTCTATAAGGTCTCATGAGATCTCTTGAGAAGATCAATATAAACATGGCCTGGCAGAGAAACAATCAAGCAAATCTCTTTCATAAAAGACAGGAAACACAGAGAGCCTGTTTGTGATCATGTGACCGTGTCGGTAATGGAATTGTGGGTGATAATCTCATGCCATTTTGAGAACTCTGCAGTCTGTGCGCTCCTCTGAAACAGAAAGCCTTTTGCAAGCCGTGTTCAATAAAACCTCAGTGTTTTGGGCTTGATTGGGCAAAAGTGATGCTTTAGACGCGTGTTAATAACTTGTGAGTATTGATCAACGGACAAACAATGGTCGTTAATGTTAGATGGGCAATAAAACCTCCAGAGCTACAGGCACCTAAAACGTTACAGAAGCAATTTCTGCATGAGTGCTTCTTCAATTCCCTCCAGACATCATTTGAGCTTCATATCAGAGGAGAGAGGACTGGAAACTGCCGGTCTGCTTCATGTGATAATCACATTGTGCTTTCATTAGTTTCTGAGTGTGCCAGTGAAATTAATGCTCCTTTCTGAAGCCACTCAATCCAATAAACATTGACGTTCATGACTGTGAAGTTAGTCTTTCTCTCAGACCTTCTCCACTCAGATCCTCCTGCTTTCTAAATGTGTCATCTGTGCCTGAAACGTCTGCAAACCGAAGCCGTCCGACCCCTCCCATCCTCCTTAAACAATCTGCCTGTTCTGCGGAAACAGAAGATTTCACCTCGATATTTGTTACCGTCTGTACTGATAACAGCATTTCTCTGGAGATCCTGAAACATTAGCAGCATATGAACGATCTCACACGAACACACTTCCAGTATCGGCGAGTCTCCAAAAACGCCAGCGACGTTTAATGCCAAACTAGCCCTTCAACGTCTACCTGCGCCGTCTGTTTCTGTACCCTCCCCAAAGAATTCAGCAACAAAAGCATAAATAAACCTTTTTTTAAATAAAGCTGCTTTAAAGCATTCAGAACAAAACAGACACAATTCAGAAGAAACAAACAGCTATTCTGACTCTCTGCAAACACACGATGAGATTCATCAAACTATCACCATCATGTTAACACATGCATTCTTACTGTCTTCCACCGCAGATGAACACAAAAAGCTCTTACCGTGTTTTTAATAACAGTAGGATTCTCTGTGTGTGTGTGCGTCAGTATCCACAAGCGCAGAATTTTATATCCAGAATTTTCATGCAGCTACGTTCCTCACACGACACCAAAAACAGCAAACGCTTGATTAAGAGGTTTGAGACACAGCCGAGATCCGTCTGCTTCCAACACACATGAACACACAGACACGCTTCGACCACACCGACACACACGCAGAGGGCGTACCTACAGTCAGCCGAGAGAGAGAGAGAGAGAGAGAGAGAGGAGCAGCAAAATAGAACAAGGTGGAGGAGACAGGAGAGTGCAGTGTGGGAAATGGAGAGAGAGAGAGAGATGGAGAGAGGAGGATGCAACCAATCAAATTCATTCTCTTCACTGTCATCACAGAAGCTGTATTTTGATGGAATAAACTGACCCCTGGGAAAGAAAAAAATACAAATGAGATCTCGGTAATATCTCAATTGTTTCTCCTAAACAGCAAAACTAATACATGAGAGTTTCTCTCTGACATCTCACATGAGTGAACCTGAGACTCAGAGCAGATCTCAACAATGTCTTACAATTTACTCAGACACAAAAGTCTGCAATTAAAAATCCCTCACAAATTAAAATACCAGATTCTTCATGAGCAAATCTTCCACATCTGTTGAGCAGCTCTTTCCTGAGAGATTGACACCTAAATAAAACATAAAACACTTGTACGTGTGTCCTAAACTATAAGAGACTATCAGAGCAACATTTGAGCAACAAAATGTCTCACAGTTTTCTCTTCCTCACACTTCGATTTGTTTGTATGTGTCTCTTAATCACTATTCTATCTTCATCAGACAGTGACAGATCCCGTGTGTTGTGTTCTGTATGTTAGCAGAAGACACAGCAGCTGAATCTGCAGGAGTGGAGACAATGACTCTGATGTGTACTGGTCTCACAGACACCAGCAAACGTCACCCTGGAGAAGAAGAAGAAGAGAGAACGTTGCAACACAAAGCTCACGATCAAAGCTGTGGATCAGTGTGACTTCAGAAAGTTTCTGCAGCCCAGATGAAAGACTGCTGGAGACTCTTCAAATGTTCTCTTAAAAAACAACACGAGTTATTGTCTGCTGGGTCAGATCTGTTGTTTTTGCCGGATTGAAGTTAGTCATGGATTGAACTGGTTTGACTTTAATTAAACTTTGACATTCTGGGCAGCTCATGTCACACTGAGTGTTCCAGACGAACCGACTGAATTTTCTAGTGTCAAGTCATTGACCAGATTAAAAGCCAAAACAAAGCACAAGTGACAAAGTTGCAGCCAATCAGAATGTGTTTGAAATTCAACTAGAGCTGTCCAATGCAAAATATAGACCAATGAGATTTCATAGTGGGTGGAGCTACCTAGAAATTATCAATCAGACAGACACAGTGGATTTTGAATTGGGCCTCATATTTAAAAACGAATATTTAAAACTGTCAAAATGTGAACCAGTAGATCCATTGATACAGGCCCAGAGATTCACCCCGACTTCTCCATCACTTCCTGTGAGAAACATACAGAGAACAGAGCACAGCTCCACTGCAGGAGACACATGTTCAGAGTGTTATTTCAGCTGCGTCTCATCACACGTCCTGCAGTGATGGTTATCCACCTCTCACCTGCAACCAGCTGACAGCAGCTTTACTGAATGATCACCCCCCACGAGGGTCCGGGGGGATCTTGGAAAAGATTTCAGATTGTGATGATTTCACTGTCCGTTATACATGTGAAAATATATATGTGTGTTTGCAGGAGTGATGTTTACTCTCTGCACTCTCACTTCGTCACAACATTACAACCTATTTCTGTGCCATCAAATGTCTCAGCCAATCAGAAAGCTACTTGGCGAGTACCCGCAACAAAGGATTCTGGGAAGCACTGCTGCGTCACACCTGGTTAGCACATCTGCATCTGAAATCTAATGTCTTCTGATTGGTCAAAATAACCATATGACAGCATATATTCATGTGACAGGAAACTGAATGTTGGAGTGGCAGAATGTTGAAGAAGGGCAGAGAGAGCAACACTACAGCAGTAGAGAAAGAGAGAGAGAGAATAGCTCCCAGCAAATCGTATAAAGCCATGAATAATTTAGTCCCTCCTCCAGTAAACCCTGATCTTTCTGTCTGTTGACTCAGGAGAGTGAGGCTTTATTGGAATGAAGGCTTTCTGTGTCCTAATTTAGCATTTGCTGCCCTGTCCCAGAGAGAGAGAGAGAGAGAAAGAGAGAGACCACAGCATCACACGGGTCTCAGACTCAGAACGTCTGACCTTACAGCCTCACAGAAAGCAGAAACCTGCCCAGCTACCAAACATGTGTGTGTGTGTGCGTGCGCGTGTGTGTTTGAAACAGGAGAATGTGACGCTGTAGCACTTTAACCTCTCTGAAGATAACAGAGAACACTGTCTCTGAACCCTGATGCTTTTACAACAGCTTAAATAACTCACTTCACTGGACAGGAAATATGGGGCCATCTCTGAGCTTCATTTAGAGGGAATGTTCTAGCCATCAATCCATCTATCATGTTGTTGCTCTAAAACAATTCACCAAATCTCTCCTATTGCAATGAAAGAAATGTTCCTCTGTCTGTTTTAGGGACTGATTAAGTCTCAGGGCTGCTAACCAGAAGTTTCCGGCTTCATCCACACAAGAAATCATGAGTCAACATCACTGTGTTCTCCAGCACTGACAGCAGGGTTTGTTCCTGTAAAAACCCCTCAATCCAACACTGGAATTTCAAACTACTGGAATTTCAAACTTCCTACCAGGAAAACAAAATGTGACAGAACATCAGCTGGTGTTAAGCAGTTATTAATGAACATTTAATTAATTGTTTTTAAATGAATCAAACGTGTTTAGCAGAAGTTTGCAGAGTCAGACCTGTACAGTATAAAAGTTCATTATTCTGTCTGTTGTTAATAATTGTACACCTGCAGATATCAAGCGCACAGAATCATTTATGTTGACAATCCAACACCTGCAAAACGAGAATTTACATTCCATATTTCATCATTTCCTTTTACTGTACAAAACTGCAAAATGAAACTGAATCTAACTTCAGCACATGTTGACGTCACATGATCATAAATAAAGACTCTTTGTTTTATTATTATTTAACAGAAAACTTTCATATCATCACCAAAATTCATTTTCCTCAGGTTTGTCTGGTTTTATATTCCTAACAGAGTTCCTCCATGTGGACTTTGGGACACTCCTCAGCTCTTGTCCTCGTGAACTTTGACCCCTGTGGTTTAATAATGCTTCTAATGGAGGTTTTTCCTCCCTGACCTCTGCATATTTCTCAGGCTCATTATACAGTCATTGGAGCTAATGATCACCGTGGGGCTTGTTATCTCTGTGTTTTGGCAGAGCGCTCGGGTGAGTCTCTCAAACACACAGCACTGGCAGAGGCCTGATCTTCAACAGCACACGTTTAAAGCCAAATCTTTCAGGAGACTGGCTTCATTACACCAGGAACAAATGAACAGCAGAACAGTTTTAAAGAAATGAACAGATGAATGTTTCTTTAGTGCTTGTGAATTACTGCAACGCAACAACCGGGTCCCCCGAACTGACATTTTCAATGTGTACTACACAAATACTGTACCGTACCACACAAATACTGTACCGTACCACACAAATACTGTACCGTACCACACAAATACTGTACCGTACCACACAAATACTGTACCGTACCACACAATTACTGTACCGTACCACACAAAATACTGTACCGTACCACACAAAATACTGTACCGTACCACACAAAATACTGTACCGTACCACACAAATACTGTACCGTACAACACAAAATACTGGACTGCACAAACACTGTACTGTACTACACAAATACTGTACCGCACAAACACTGTACCGTACCACACAAATACTGTACCGTACCACACAAATACTGTACCGTACCACACAAAATACTGTACCGTAACACACAAATACTGTACCGTACAACACAAAATACTGGACTGCACAAACACTGTACTGTACTACACAAATACTGTACTGCACAAACACTGTACTGTACTACACAAATACTGTACTACACAAATACTGTACTGTACTACACAAATACTGTACTACACAAATACTGTACTGTACTACACAAATACTGTACTACACAAATACTGTACTGTACTACACAAATACTGTACCACACAAATACTGTACCGTACCACACAAAATACTGGACTACACAAACACTGTACTGTCCTACACAACTACTGTACTACACAACTACTGTACTACACAAACACTGTACTGTACTACACAAACACTGTACTGTACTACACAAACACTGTACTACACAACTACTGTACTACACAAACACTGTACTGTACTACACAAACACTGTACTGTACTACACAAACACTGTACTGTACTACACATGACACAATTTCTGGATCCAGATGTGACTTTTCCAGCATTGCTGAAGAAGTTTGGAGTGTTTGTGTCTGGAGATTCTGCTGTTCTGACATTTAAGGGAAATTTAAGCCACTAGAGTGAGTGACGCTCGGTCCTGCAGTTCAGGATATGAGGTCACAATGCTCTGCGTCTCAGTGTGTCACTCTGATCCTATCCTGGTTGTATACAAAGACAGAGAGCTATTGAAGATGAAGGGATAATTTATCATTTCATGCTTCTGACTCTCTACTGCCATCTCTGTCTAAAACAAAATCACACATTAGCTGGATTTATTTTCATAATGTGAATACGTTTAAATTCTAATTCTATTAACTTATTGTTGTGAATCAGGGTAAGATAAGATTGTGTGAACACTGAGCTGTTATTTACAACTGATTTTTGTTCATTTTTAGCCAAAAGTTACAGAGCTTTAGTAGTTTTAATGTAATTTACATGCAGATAAAAAGATATTTACAACTACACACACAGACACACACACACACACACAATGCAGTGGGCTGACACTGTCGACTTTTATCAGGGAACCCATAATAATAACATGCCGAAGATGCAGCATTTGTTGTGTTGTGAAATCAGGAGGCGTTCAAACAGAGATTCACACACCTCCAAAACTCACTGCTGCACACAGAACACACTGCAGCTAAAGCAAGAGAAACACACCAGCCATCAACAGCACCAGTTTAATAAAAGAGAAACAGAGAGACAGACAGAGAGAGAGACAGAGAGAGAGAGACACAGCTCGCCTAATCTCAAACAGAAATAAAACTGTGTGTGTGTGTGTGTGTGTGTGTGCAGGGCTGGCCAGCATTCTGCAAATAACACACAGCTCTTTAAATAAACGAGCTGATATTTAAATTTAATTAGCCACGCCCCACAGGATGCGAAATTGGAATTTGAATCGCAATGACAGGACGAGAAATTTCCAGAATTTCCCGACACAGTCACACAACAGAGAGTTTCATTAGCACAACCAGTTTTTAACAAAACATTCAACTAATTACATCATTAATTCTGATTAGACATATTTTTCTAAACTAAACTTCAATACTGAAAATAATTAACAGCCACCAAACCAGATTTTAATTTTGCGAGTTGTGAAGAGTGTGTACACGTGTGTGTGTGTGTGTGTGTGCGTGTGTGTGTGTGTGTGAATGCTCTGTGGTGTCTGGGATGGAGAAACCCTCACTGAAGCTCGTGTTGGTCTCAGTTTGAAGGGTCTCATCGTCACCCATCCTGAGCTTCAGTTCCAGCCTGCAGACACTGAAACAAGCGGTTTCTGAATGAATAAACACTTCTGCTAATAAATGAAATAAAAAACAGGAATAACTGAGAATTGCAGAGAAGAGACAGACAGTTCCCTTAATGACCTATTAAACAATATTTAAAGCTGAAATATAAAACTATAACTTTCTGCTATTCCAGCTAATTCTGCTGGACTAATATAATAACATATACATTTATGCATATTGGCAGTAATTTTATCCAGAAACACCAGTAGTGTGTTAAAACTATACATTTGATCAGTGTGTGGCTCCTGTGAATCGAACCCTTTACCAAGATCTATGAGTACAGCACAAATATGACTGTGTTGTTCTTCTCTGAACGTCTAAAACAGCGTGAGGCGACGTGTGTTTTCTCTCTCTGACGTTGAGCTGCTAAATGGCCTCACATACTCATGACATGTTTAATATATATTACAACAGTGTTTTGTGGCTTGAAGGACAGTAAACAGACTGCAGTGGTCTAAATGAACTCCAGATGACATTAACTCCACATTACCTGGAAAGTTTGTTCAGTCTCTGGTTAATGACGTGGGTCAGATGAGCTTTCATTCAGGTCTGTTTCCCTCCGATAAACACACACACACACACACGCACTCACACACACACACACAGGACAATACAGCAGCTGTGTTAAACCCTATAAACTCTGAATCAGCGTCACGGCTCAAAATGTCACGCAAAGAGACAAATAAATGGAATTGAAATTAATTAGCTCTCAGATGGAGAGCAACACAATTCCTCTCCAACGAGCGCTCGCTGGAAAAGCCTTTGGAAAATTACTCTGTGCCACATGAGTGGGATTATTTTACCCCGCACGAATCAAAAATAAATCTTTATTTGTTTTCGAGGCAGCACGGGCCGCAGAATAAACTGCGTAGGTGGGTGATTTTTACCAAACTGCAGCACCTGCCTGAATACTGCCTGCATCAGATTGTTGTATTGATTGTTGTGCTATTAAAAGCAGAACTTACTGCAGCCGTGACCGAGCGCTTAACCACACAAGCTCTGACACATTGAGCCACGGCGTCACACGGGAAATGTCTGGGAATCGAACCCAAGATCTTGGGGGCTGATCTTACAAGGGTATAAATAAATAACTGGTTGTTTCACTAAGTACAGTGTTTTCTTTACTCTTTACTTTTAAAACTACGTCTATAAAGCGTGAGAGAGAGAGAGAGAGAGAGAGAGAGAGAGAGAGAGCAGTTTAAAGTTTAGCTCAGCATTTCTGTCTCAGCCAGTATTGTCTTAAATAGCCTGTGTGCATAAACTTCATGATTAATAACATGAGATTTTGCCTGAATGTTTTCAATCTTGAACGGACAGAGAAACAAACAGGACACGTTGGGCTTAATCTGAAACATTACAGGCCTTGAGCTGGTGAGGCTGAGGCTGTCACAGACTCAGAGATAAAGAGAGCTCACTCTCAGAACTGAAGGTTAGCTGACGAACAGAACCACAATGATAATTGACATTTACACTCCAAATGTCCATAAATGCAGAGACATGCAGAGACTAATCACCAGCTTCAGTCCGGCTGTTTCCTCACCTTCTGTAAATGTCAGGCGAGCTCACTGCTGGACTTATATTCTCCTGTCACTCTTATTTTTTATTTTTAGCGCAACAAAACATCATTTTGGCCCGCTAGTCGCTCTCACAAGCCGTCTGACAGCAGAGAGCGGCTCCGTTCCAAACTTCACCGAGCTGTCTAACTGCACGTGCATTCAGCCCCCGCAGGCGCTCCAGACGCGAGGCTGTCCCAACAGTTGCCAGTGAAGTTCGGCCACCTCAGGGCTGATCACAAAAGATGTTCTTGTTAAAAACAGCTCAGCACAGCACAATGGAACACAACCCAGTGCAGAGACTTTTAAAACATGCCACGATAACTACACAACATTATTTACACCAATCATTTCTGGGATTGTGTGGTGTATAAAAAAAATTCAGCATGTCTATAGAAGACACTCACCAGGGTTTGACCCCACGCTGAAGCCAACATTTAATCTGCGGAACTAGAAACGGTGAGATCGCCCTCAGCGTCAGGCTGTAAACTGTAAAACCTGTAAAACTGTAAAAACTTTAACACCTGAAAGCACTTTCTATAAAACTAGCATGGCAATATTATCTTCTAAAATTATTAGACAATATTCAAACTAAAATATTCTACACACAAGTCTATTCCACTACACACCTCACCTGCACTTTGCTTTGGGTTTGATTTCTCATATATTTTACAGGAGTTTGAAGGCCTGAAGCCTGTTTTGATGTTTGTAATTCACT
This sequence comes from Ambastaia sidthimunki, assembly GCA_036877625.1. Lineage (NCBI taxonomy): Eukaryota > Metazoa > Chordata > Actinopteri > Cypriniformes > Botiidae > Ambastaia > Ambastaia sidthimunki. The sequence goes on from JAZGTK010005760.1 coordinate 20,869, forward strand.
GACAGAAGACACTCATTTCTCTAATTCAATGAGCAGTGAAGAAGTAGCGTCAAAATCTTCAATTATTTCATGTTGTAGACAGTCGTTTACATGTTTACTGAACTCAGCACCGCTTGTAAGAACATCACACACGGTTCAGACCTCACAATACACATTCAGTTTCATGCTAAATAAATATTAAAATCACAAAATGATGTGAATATCCCCTGAATGCAACATCAGTTTAAAAAATATCATCGGATCACTCCATTCAACACCGCAGGCTAAACCTACAACAATACATCAGTCATTTTACTGTAGAGTAAAATCAGCTTCTAAAAACATCAGCAGCTCTGACATTCTCTCACACTGTAACCAGCACTGTACTGTAAACCTGCTGACATTATAAAACCAGACTCCTGAACACCAGACACCTCAACACAACTCAACACTGGATATAAATAACAGTTTACTGCAGAAAAATACCTCAGATCAGACCTCAACACCATCACTGCAAATGAAACTTTTCAGAGGAAACTGAAGCTCAGCTGTCTACATAACACTGTATAAATCATTAATGTCATTAAACTATAGCGAATGTAAGGTGAATAATTCAGCTCTTATCACTTAAACTCCATTAAAACTCTTTCAGTCATTCACTCAGTAAACGTGCAACATCATACAGAAAGTTTTGCTATTCTGTGTAACATCTGTAAGATTACCAAACGCCATCAAACACCTAATTAACAATTTGAGGTTGTAAGAATACGTTCAGAAGAGGTTGTAAGAATACGTTCAGAAGAGGTTGTAAGAATACGTTCAG
>JAZGTK010005761.1:0-21861 GCA_036877625.1 Ambastaia sidthimunki
ACACACACACACACGCACACACCTGCTCTTAGTTAAACTCCTGGTGTCTATAGTCAATAAGCTACAGAACCTTGTTAGTGCATAAATGTGTGTGTTACAATGTGTTTAAGACTGTGTGATTTGGTCCTTACTTGGTGGGGTCCCGCTGGCAACACATGTGACAGCCTGAAGTTGTCATAACAACATGGGCCCTCCAGAGCCTCCCTTATTTCACAGGCTGCATGCAAACAATTATGGCTGATGACAAACTCATATAAACAGTTTTTTCCCTAACCCATGGAAAGTCTGTCTTTTTTCTTTTGCTTTCATTTTAGTTCACAGAGGTGCTGCTACACATTTCAACACTTTTAAGGAGACCAAAAGACCAATGATCACAGTTTGTCACCATGGTAACCTCAACGTGATACAACAGATGCGCAGAACTATCTACATGACAAACACACATCCATCCATCAACAGGACAGCTGCTAAAGACAATACAGCATTCTGCCAAGATTTAAAAACACCTAAAAACAGGCCAATAAGCTACAAGAACATTATACTTTACCCGAGAGTTAATATTTTAACATTTAATCAACCTCAGTATAACTTTATTCTATGAAACACAAAATGCAGAATGTTAAGACAGACCAGTCACCATTCAGACAGGAAAAGAACATCGCAAAAGATGTTTCCTCAAGCTGTCACTGGTGCTGACCTCTGCTTCGTTATCCTTCCAGGAAGTAATTGTGATGAGATTTTCTATGACCTTATCAAAAAAAGACACAAACTCTCTTTCACTGATGCTTTTCAACTCACTCTTTATAACAATGCAATCTCTTTCTTCCTGCCAAATTTTCACCCTGTAAAAAAACACCCCCCACACCCAAATTTTTCCCTCAATATCTATAACTCACGCCATGGAAACACATGAAAGGTTTTGCACACAAATCCGATGATTCTGAGACACACTTGTTGAGGAAACATATGGAATGAGGCCTTTTCAGAGAGGGATGTAAACTGAAAGCCTGAGGACGCAGCACAAGAGAACGTAACATTAAGAGTCAACAGTCTGTGAGCTCAACAACAGCTTGTACTGAAAGTTCACCTATCCTGCCCCATTTATTTGTTCTGTGTGGTGTGGCTATTGATGTTGGCCAGAATTGGACTTTTCAGTCTAAATGTTCTCACTTTCCTGTAAGTGTATAGCAACAAAAACAACAGCATCAAACTTATTGTGTGCTGGGCTGAACATTGTTTAATCAGTTTTCTGGGTGTTTTTACAGAAGTGTAGTTGAAACTACAGTAGAAATTGTTATCTTGTAGTGTTCGCTCTTTTCTTTTGTTTAGTTCTTTCTAATATTTTTTGCTGACTAAATCTATGGAAAACACACTGTATTGTGCTCATTTAAAAGCACAGCATATACATTTCTGGAAAAGTGATTATTACAATAGGAATTATGGGAAATGGGGGGTAGTTTTTCTTATATGGTTATCATTTACAGTCTAATGTTTCCCTAAACACAGAAGCGCTATTTATCAGTTCCTTCCTAGCTTCAATGTTTTCACATCAAACCACAAACTGTTCAGCTACACACAGAAGTCTGTGTTACTGCCTGTTATGGTTTCAGGTCATCAGGGCATCTAAGCCCGCAGGAGGACAGAATTCCTGTCAAAAACTCCAATGTGACGCTTCTGCTGAAGCAGCGTTCCCAACCAGAGCAACTCCAGTATTTTTAGGCACATTTCCACCTTTGATCCGAGCTGGAGGCATATATGCACCTAGAAAAAAGTCCCACTGAATCCATTTATGTAACATGTACTTCATTAACATGTTGATAGTCTTAGTTATGGGCTATACTGGAGATATATGTATTGGAGATATATATACTGTATCAGTTTTTTTCTGTTTCTCTCAGACCACTTCACATTACATCATACCGCAAATGCTTGTATATTGTCATTGTGCGGTCTGTGATAAAAGTTTGAGTGCTAACAGATGCACAGACGTCTGGGTCAGTCTGGGTCTATTGTATCAGGACTGTTGTGGTACAGGGCAGCCAGGAAAACAAACTTATTTCTGCAGTTCCTTCAAGCTTTCAACCTTCACATTTTTCCTGTTGGCTATTTTTATTTACAATGTATTCATACACACACTACCTACACACAAACCAACTCCACACACACGTTTGTTTTGTGAGGACTTGCCTAGACATAATGGCTCTTATACTGTTCAAACTGTAATTCTATTTGTATATTCTGTGAATTAACAAATGGTTTTCCGTGTGTTCTCAACAATCCTTTCTTTCCTGACTAGTTCTTTGCAGAAATTTTCCAGCAGTTGCACACAAAGGCAGCTGAACAACTGACAGCTCATTTTCCTGAATCACAGACTGTATAAACCTTCACTTACTATAACCTGTAAAAGATCTTCAGAAAGGGCAGTAAAAGCATAGGTATTGGTGTTTCCATGGCAACCAACAACTGCATTGTTTTGCATGAATCATAATTCATTTTCCTTCTTTTGTCCATGACACAATAAGAGATTAGGTCATTGCATTCCAGACTGCGGTTAACCCTCCAACGGGGGGACGGGGGGGGAGGTTACAGTACAGTTGAGCCCTTCTGCTTTAGCACAACTGGATCTTGGGAAGTCTTCACCATCTGCCATGTCACTGTGGGCCTGGAAAATAAAGAAACTGGTCCAAAAGTACCTGTATCCTAAGATGTAAACTAAGATGGCCTGCGTTTAGAAGTGGGGAGGTTTATTTGAGACAGACTCCACTTTGGGTCAAGTTTTACAAAGAGCATACAGATAATGAGTTTGTGTGTGTTATCATTAATTTGACCCTGTGTGTTGGGGTGCAGATTTGGAGGCTGGTGGGAAGCAGCAGAAGCCAACATTAACACAGATGGAAGTCATCATGGTCCCAGTGGAGTCTGCTATGGCTTCCCCATATTCTCTTACACACTCTCTCATTCTGTTAGCTATGATGGCCTCCACAACAAAACCAACCAACGACAAGATCATCCTTATTGTGCATAAGTTCAGAATCAAACCCACTTTGCTTGCTATTGCAAGCATCACCCTGCTAACAGGTTCTCAGGACATTGGCCAACATTCCCTCAGTTAGCCAAGTTATCAAAAATGTTCTTACAGTAATGTTAGACAAACTATTTTTATTGTTTTACATCATATCTGTCAAAAACATGGTTCTTATAATCAAGCAATATCTAATACAACATCTAAAACACTGGACATTTTAAATTTTGTCCTTTATAACTTGTAACTTAATGGAAACATTAGGGAAACATACTTACAACTTTAAATTGTTAGCTGACCATGCCATCTACCAATTGCTCTACAGAAACACACAAACAGTAACAGCATGTCTTCTAGTCCCTAACTGAAGCTTTTATGAAAACAGAGAGAACAAACTGTGTACATTTGCATGTGTGCTTGTATGGTGAGAATAACTTTTGTCTATCAGTAATAGTCACGATTTGTTGAAAGAAGTAAGTTAGCACCTAACAAGCTATGGACAAACAGCAAGTCAGAAATCCCTCCCGTGGGTTCACTGTGGTACATGTGCAGGGATACCGTTGTGCTGCCAAACTGTCAGAAAACCCAAAGCCACAAGAATCAATTCAACACAAACACACACATCCCCAGAAAGTCTCCAGACGTGGCTCTTGCCCTTGTGTACTGTGGCGTCTGTTGTCCTGTCCGTGGCCCTATCTCACCACCCACATGTCCAGCTTGCCTCCTCATCCTCTTCTTCAATCCCTCTGGCTCTCTTGCTCGGTGGTTTTGACCACTCTACTCATAAGAGTCATAGAAGACTAAAAAGACACACAATCACTTTGGACGGATTTGGCTTGGCAGAAATATGACAGGGAATTTATAAACCTGGCTCACTGATGCAATGCTAAATCACATTTCTAGAGAGAGAGAGAGGGAGAGATGGAGCAGAGAGTGCTGTTGATAGAGAGCAGGAGTTAGAAAAACTAAACAGTGTAATGGAAAAGAGAAAGTTATGAGCGACAGTTGTGTTCTGCCTTTTCCTACGTCTTGCAGGGGTCAGACCCGGGACTGTAGTAAATGGATATTTTCTTCTGTCCTTCCCTTCTCTCCATTCCATCCCATACCCAAACACACACACACCCACACCTTCCTGGAAAAAGGAACAGCCACCCCCTCACACACACACACTGGGGTTAAGCTCAGATGACTGAAGTAGGAAAGGATGTTTCTAATTATCCTGTGTGCTGTAAAGTGCTGAGTGTGTGTTGAGAAGTGTGTGAAGGATGGACAGTGAAACAAGGTGTTGGGGTGTGTGTGTGTGTGTGTGTTTGAGAGGGACCGACCATGCTTCATGAACACCTGCTATTTATCAAAAACATCCCCAGAAAACAATTTTAGGTTGTATAAACATTTACTAATGTTTCCCTTAAGTTACAAAAACATTAAAAATATCATTATGAATGCACTAGGAGCGTTAAGAACATCCATTTTTAAACATTGCATTGATGGTCTGGCATGTTATAAGAACGCTATTTCATCTTTTTAATTCTGCAACAATACTTAAATGTTTCAACTTAAAATAAAGTTTTATATATATGTGACAACATTTAAAAAGTCTACTTATGTAACTGCAAAAACATTTTTTGATAACTTTTAGAGAATGTTAGCCAACGTTCTGAGAACATTTCCTGTTAACAGGGTCTGCATCTGGCCTAAACTAAAGATTACTGTTACTTTACACACACACACACACACACATACACACAGTAATCTGTTTCACGTGTGACAGACGAGACCACAGCAGGGTCGTGTGTCGGCAACTATGAGGTCATGTGACAGAAAGCAAACTCATGTGAACACTTCCTGCTGCTGTTTTACAGAGCTTGTAAAAAAAAACACTGAACACTTCACAAAAACAGACCATCAAACCAGCAGCCAGTGCTAGTTATGGATCACACAATATCCTTTTTAAACTTGGGACAACATTGTTTTTGTTTTGGAAGAATTTCTGAAACAATCTGTGAAAAACCCTAAACTAACTATAAAACAACACATTTTCTCAGCTGACTGTTAGTTGTAGTTTGTGATAATTGCAAAGTTATGTGACACTAAACAGCAAGGAAAAGTGGAACAAGGGGTTTTGAGAAAAAGGAACAAACTTAATGCAATTGTTAATAGAAAATTGCAACACATCTTTTGGGATTCACCTTTGAAACATAAATAAAAACTTTACCTGAGAAAAGTGAAGTACGGTAATATCTGCTATACCAGCTGAACCAAACAGAACTGCAAACTGACTGTTTAAATGACCCATTTTAAGACATTGGTTCATCCACTAGTGTGAATTTGAACAGGGTTACCCGTTTGATAACAACAGGCATTTCTGTTTTAAAATTACACACTGCACTATGATCCACAGCTTACCATCCAGGGGTGAGGAATCTCTGGCAGGGGCATCTGAGGAGGGGCCGGGAGAGAGGTGTGTGTGTCTGTCTTACAGGAGGGCTCTGAGACAGCAAAATACAAATAAAAACAGACTCACACTGATGAAGAAACAGCGTTTGTGCTGCTATTATGATTTCAGATGAAGAGAACTGAAAGTGTGTTGCCTGTGCTTACCTTTAGTGGCCAGAACTCTGTGCAGGATGTTTAAAATCTGCTGTTTCTTTTCCCTCACTCCAGCTGTTAAATATTCTCTGTCCAACAGCTCCAGAAAGACCCGCAGCTCGGCCAACAACTCCTCCATCGCTGTAAAAACAACACAATTTAAAATAATAAACAATATGTGTGATATAGCCTCAAACTCAAAGCCCACAGTCCATTCACAGGCTGTCTGAATATGATCAGACTACCTGACAAATTTGCGTTTACAAGCTACCAGGTTGATACTATTAGCGCTTCTGAGAAACACTTGCTTATGTTTGTGAGGTTAGTGGCATCAAATCTTTTAAAAGAACCTGGGGCACCATAATTTTGCATACCAATCTATTACTGACTTTTTATGTCAAATTTATCCCCACCCACAAATGTCAAATACAAGACAGGTGTGGTTGGACGCATTATGTGTGTCAGACAGTCTCCCTCTGTTTATGTGTACGGTTCTTGTCCAGAACAAGCTGCAAAGTGGACCTTGTGGACCAGACTTTATACAGATATATAAAAGTGTGGACCAGACTTCAGGCTAACAGCAAAAAAAAGACACTTAATCAAGTAGTGTTTGTGTTTTGCGTTGCTGATTTGCTCATATTGACATTCTACAGAGGGTGTGTGTCTTGCTCGGCCCAGTATTGGCTGGCATGAGGTAAAAACAGTGAATTATGGGTGTCTGTTGGCCTCCCACCTGAGGAATATCAAAGGCTATCAAATGTGAGTTGCAGCCCTGGAAAATCAGAGGTCTATAAACCAGCATTATAATGGGCACGGGCCCATACAAACACATAGTTGAGGGTTTACATAAGAGATGTGGAAAACAACTGCTGGAGGGACAGTTTCTTGATGCAGGGCAGAGAAATGAACTGTAGCATGGCAAATGGAGTGTATCACTGCTGTACGACTGCTGGTCTTGCTATCAACCCTCCACAGTGCTGGGCTGACATCTGGTTGGTTATAGTTCATTTGAATGCAGGTGTTACCAACATCCCTCTCTCAAGTGTACACTTCTTATTTAAAAAAACATCAAGGGTATCCACCCTTCAAATATGAAGCTTTTTGATGTCTGAATTTGAAACATTCTTGCCATGAAGGGATAGAAAAAGCTGTACATAAGAAAGGTTTTCTTTATTCCTGTGTTATTCAGTTTGCCAGGAAACTGACTGATTTAAGAGGACAGTTTGTTGTACTTAAATGAGGCCATTTTATTTAATCAATGGAGTTCTAGTTGATTTGCTGCATAATTCAATCACATGTTCTTGGGATCGACTAAATTTCCGGTTGTATGTGCTTAAACTGCTTCTCTGTGACTGTGATTATAGTCGTCTTAGCAATTTTAGTAAAACAGCAAAATTATAACATGCATGAATTGTTTGTATTCATTTTTTTTTTTACATTTTGGTCCTAATTTGGGGAAAGGCCTTTAAAATTCTGTGAAATGGTTTAAACATTTAAATGTGTTAAACAGAGCTGAGGGTGCTACACTCTTGTTCATAGCTAAACATTAATTACTAGCCAAAACATTTATTGAACAAACTCATAGATGCATAGAACTTTGAGAATGATGGATGTTCAAGTTCTGCAGCAATCTGTGAACCTCTAAGAACTTCTAAGAACAGATGTTTGTGAGGATCTACTCATAACAAAGAGTATTAATAAGTAAACAATAAACTCTAAAGCTTGTACCACCTGTTACGGCATTATTTCACTGTCCAACTTTTTGCACATGCCTGAGTGAATAATGCTAAATGAAGCACTTTCAGTGATGGTGGCCAACAACACGAAAGGAAATACACTTTAAAAACCAACCGAGCAAACCAAATTGCTGCACTAAGTGATACACAGAAATGAGGACCACCTTTAAACAATGCTTGGGGGCAAAGTCGAGAGAGAGAGAGAGAGAGAGAGAGAGAGAGAGACAAAAAAACTTAATCACAACCACCCACATACACAATTCTCAGACACCAATACAAGAGGTCATACACTCTCCATTGACAAAACCTTGCGTAAACAAGACTGAATGTTGAAAGACAGCAGGCTATGCTTCCACAAACACAAAGCTCTTCTTAAAGAAACTGACACACCTCAAACAAAAATGCTGAGGCATGTTGAGTTATGTACATATTAACACATCCTGACCAAAGAAAAAACATTTCTTAAAGTAAGTAGGTTGATGGATTTTAACATTGTTGTGCAAATACCTGCCAAAAAGAAACTGATGTTATGCTAAAGAAGGTTTAGTTTTGATGACAAAGCTGATTTTAATTTGGAGTTTATGTGCAAGATGTGCAAGAGAGACAGAAAGAGAGAAACAATGATATTCAGTTTCGTGGTTGTCCAAGACCAGTTTGACAAGCTGACCCAGTAAACTCTCTTAATAAACAACATTCGCATTATCCACCATTCCAACCCATATTAAATAACAAAAAGAGACGTGGTCTGTAAAAACCAAATGCGATGTTGCTAGCATGCAAGAACTAGCATTACTTATGCGCTGATGCAGTGTGTATGTGTGTGCATTTGTGTAGGTGTGTATGTATATGTGGTTATGGTCTACCACCCAAGCTGCTGAGCAGAAACAACCTTGAAATTTACCTCAAAATATGTGTGTGAGTGTGTGTACATGGTGAGATTACAGAGTATCTTTTGCTCTCCACAATTTCATCGTATCGGATGCTTACATCAGATTGTAGACCGTGCTCTTTAATGAACTGTTCAAATCTATATGCACACGCATGATCTATGACCTACTGTATATATAATCAGCCATTATTTTTTGCTTCAAATCATGCCAAGTTTCTGTGGAGTGCCCACATCTTTCTCTTGCTTCTCTTCCTACTTCTCTCTCTTACTCGCTCTTTTCAGTTTTAACATCCGTATTAAGCCGACAGGCCGTTTATCTCCCTCCTCACTCCAGAAATGAGAAATATGACAACAGACAATAAACACATGAACAGAGATAACAAACCAGCTCTTTTGCTTTGCTAAGAAACTGTATGCCAAGAAAAATGTAAACCTCTCTCTTCTGTCCTCCCTTTCTGAAAACAAACTCATCCAAAATACATCTGTTCTTTCATGTCTGAGGGTCCAGACAGAGCTGGTGATGACTGAGGTACACCACAATCTTCTTCACACCTCAGTCCAATCTTACACACCAAACAGCTTTAAGGCTGAAGAAATGAATGGATCAAGAGATGGACAGGTAAAGGAACATGCCATAAATTATCTTGTGTGACCTGACATCTACTATAACGGCTGCAAAACTAGTTGCCTTTTGATGCATCCACCATACTGTATAGTTATACTGTATCTCTGTCCCACTGGCACTTGCCAACATAATATTATCAAAGACCGGTCTTTATCAAAATCATGGATTATCTATAAAATCTGTTTCTGATCTGAGAGGCTCCGGGTGCCCAGAACGAAACAGTTGTTTGGCAGCTGGGCAAAGCGATGGGCAGCTACTAGTTAGTGGTTTGTTAAATTAGTCTGCTTTACGGTTTGGCCTTATCATGGTTACTACTTGCTGCCACAGACTGGGGCTCACAAAAGCACCACTTAAACCAGTCACTGTGGACATGCCTGTAAAAAAGGAGAAAAGTACAGGAGAGCAATAAATATTAAACAGATGCTACACTGTCCCACTAATGATGGGTTTCGATACTAGCATCTGTGTCCTTGCATATATCAAACACACTGGTGATCAATGAGAGGGAATCTCTCATTTACAGTATGTGATTCCCTTCATCTCTGTGTTTGAAGTATGTGTCTGTCCATGTATTCACATGGTTTCAGTTATGAAAGGGTGTTCGGAATATACATTCACATATGTGCACTTGTGCGTTTATGAGTGCGTGATTACAGAGCACTATCCTCTAAACCACAGTGGGCAGGGGTGGGAGAAACGGGCCACCGGTTACACAAAACTTCATCCTTCTTGAAGACAGAGAATCAGGGGAAACTGCACTAAAAAGTGTGTCTGTGATAATGAGTGTGTGTTTGCATCAACCTTTTATGTGTTAACTTAGAGAACAGAAACCATAAAAAAATACTGCAGCAAAGTCAAACAGTTAAAAAAGTGGGTTAAAAAAATGGAGGAAGGCACAGAAATTACAAAGTCAGTTTTCTTCTTCCCTCTAGTCTTTTTTGGGTCAGACATCTCTAGTTAGAAGGAAGGAGGGGTTTGAGGGGGGTTCTGGCACGTGTAAGCCTTTAAAAAGTCATCAGCGTGGACTGTCGGAAGGGAGACCCCCTAAAACGAGGCCAAGTAGGCTAACAGGCCAGTACCCACATCACACACAGTAATCGAGTGGCAGTTCATACCATGTCTGACTGGTTTGACAACACGGTGCCATTTTCATGAAGTCCAATAAACACATCAACCACTACTGGAGCCCACTATAAACTTCAGAGTGAGCGGGGAAGTTCAAACCCACAAACGTCCCAATCTGGAATTATGCTGACATGCTTTATTGTAAAAACTTCCAAAACCAATGAATGTTACATATAATGGAAGAAATTATTATGCATGCTATCACCACACTTGGTCCTTGACATTTGAAGCCAAAGCTACACCCTGTATCCAGATACCGTTAAACCACTGTAGACAATAGGCCTCTGTCATATCCAACCGAGTGTGGAGTTGTGATGCATATGAGATACCTGACACCCCACAGCTGCCAGCCAGCCCACCAAACACACTCCTGCCTATACAGCTCATGTTGTCTTTAAAGTGCACACTTCTGTGACTCCAGATAAGAGACCACCTGTATGACCCTTGTTATTACGGTTGACTTGAGTCTGTCTTTTTCATATTCTTTATTATTTATTTAGTAAACGCTGTTCTTTGTTAGTCTTACACTATTTTAAAATTGAAAATATTCACAATTTAATTAAACTAAATACATTAAAATCTTACTATAGTTGTATTTAGCGATGCACACACGTCCGTGACTTCCTCGCAGCCTCGTGTCACAACATTTACCGCCTTTTCACATTTTAAATTAACGTGTGTAACTGACCTCAGGACAGCGATGAGCGATTCATTCAACGAAGAAAACCTTCATTATAACCCAAGAAAAACGGTAAAACTGCCTTTAAAACAGCTATATGAAATTATTATCCTGCTTTCATATTATCCTGTTTTTTCTGTGCTGTTCAAAATACGTTTAAACGCGAAATAATTCAGGGAAAATTTCTCTTCACTCGTGAGGATATTCCAGAAACTCTTGTGTCCGATTACAAATACACCCAAGTTGAATTATCATTATTATCATACTCTATTTGTTGTTAAACCTCGTCTTTGTAAATATACGTCGATCTTTTATAAACTTTAATACACAATAATAGTGATGGACAGACACTCACCCCTCGAGGCGAACAGCAAGGGGTCGCTCCGCATCTTCAAGTCAAGCGCATCTAACTCGACGAAGGCTGGGATGGCAGACGTGTGTCCGACAGCTGCTGTATTTCATTAAAAATCCGCCCAGCAGAGCCGTATGTCTCCGTTTCTTCTCCCTTTGTGAACCAGCGGACCCTCGCTGCCGCCCGGCAATGTCCTATTAAAACTTTCCCTGACTGGCGCTCCTGGATTTTGTTAGCGTTCAATACACCGCGATCCCGACCAGCATCAAACCGCCGAGCTTTTAAAGGGGAACTGCGAGGAGAAAATCTCTCACTTTCTCTCCATGTCGTGAAAAAGTGGGACCTCCTTCCTTTTCTATGCAGTTTCCTCTCCCACTTTTCTCCGCCCTGTAGCCCCAGATCTCCAGCTCACAGCTGGATACGCGCATGTGTGCGGGAAGACGCGTTTAGCGAGATCTGTGCACGAGTGCGTTTAAATTAATCGACATAATGAAGATTAGAAATGATCTTCATCCCTGTCTGTCTGAAATTAAATATTGCATAGTCAAGAAGCCCCAGTACTAAACCAGTAAATTATCTCAAAGCTTCAGTGATTATTAATCTTACTGAAATACCCATTCAGGGAAAAACATACTAACTCGTGTTAGTGTGTGTTATGTAATATTAAGTGACATGTTTTATATCACACATGTAACATTTTATGTTACATAATAATGTGTGATATTTTAAGCTATACCTTGCACAGCTGTAAAGTTCTACATATGAAATAATTACAAGCCAAGGGTCCACAAAAATAAATAAGACTCTATAGCCACAGTACACTGAGTGTGTTATAAAAACACAGAAGGGTCACTAACCTACAGATATGTCAATGTGAATTAAAACAGTGAGAATTTACATTCACACACCTGAAAGTAAATGTAAAGGCAATTCTGGATTGAAGAACTGGACTGTGTGTGCATGCATGTGTGAGTGGCCAAGCCAACTTACGCGTGTGTCAGCAGGATATTGTATCTACTGTAGAGACTGATCCATGTATTTGGTCTTGCTGCAAAAACAACAGTATACACTGACATCATACCAGGAATAGAATCAAACTGATATGCAGACATCCAGTCCTCCCAAAATCTGCAGCCCAACTGTGTCATTGCATCAGACTGAGGTTTCAACACAGTGCCTGCATTCCTCAAAATCAGATTCAACACTATCAGATTAAACAGTTTGCGATACTGTACTTATCTGTAGTTATCTGTCAGTTTGTTTAGCTTTTCTTTACAACTTTTTCAATTGGGGTCTACTTTCTTTTTTAGTTTACAGTGAGTTTACAGATGTTAGTTTAGATGTAGTTCAGATTAATTGATAAAAATAAAATATTCACTGTAACACTGTAAAGTACTTATTGTGGCATCATGAAAAAGTTACGACAACAAAGACCTTTTAAGCTTATTAGTTAATAATAATAAAGTAGGGCAAATAACAAAGGGCAGGCTCAACCTTTGCCTCATTCCTGACATGATGAGGTAAAGAATAAGGTTGCATGTCCACAGAGCTAAATCCATAAGCTCATTTTAACTGCATAATACAACACAGACGTGAGGAGGATGCACAGAGAAATTCTAGATGAGTTCAGTGTCTTTAGAGAGATACCCAGAAGAGCTGAAAGCCGTTTAAAACAAAAAATAAACCCAGTAAAGAAAGCACAGCGGGGCTACGCCTGTTATTTGCGAAACACGCCAGTTCTGTCAAGAAATTAAATATCTTAAATATCTGCCAAACACAAAGTCATCTGGACCAAAAAGGCAGTAATAAGCTAATTGACTCCTGGCAGGCGAAGGAGTCATTCAACTCAGTTCTATTGAAAGATATATGAAGTACACAAATTGTGGGTAGTAACAGAGAGAAAAGAATAGAAAGATATTTTGTCTAAAGTTAACCACAGTCTGAGTAAATGTGTCTAAACTTTGATTAGTAGATCCATCTCTCCCCAGCCCCAGACACTCTTGTCAAAACAAAATAATTCTGTGACACCCCTCTAACATGACTTGGCCCTCACACCATGTGTTCAGGATCTTGGAAGCGGGGCAGAGGCCCCGTGCTGGCAAACTTGAAACTCTGAGGAGGGTAGCTTTAAAAAAACAGAACTCTAATGAACTATTTAAGAGCCTGGTAGCCAGGGATGACTGCTTCCTCTTATGAGCATGGCATTCATTGCAGAAAAGTCTGTTTTAGTCGGGGCAACACATAAGCTGAATTCAAGCTCTGTGGAAGTGAATGAAACTGAATGTGCTTATGTGTCAGTCATCAGCGCCTGGGCGTTTTCTTCTTCCCAATGAAACCTTTTTCCTCAGTTCTGAATGGAAATGCAGAGTTTGCAGCAAGAATCTCAGTGCCGTAGTGAAACACCTCATTACTAAATCTGTTTGCCTCACTGGCAAAATACAAAAATCAAAACAGCAGATCTGGTGGTGTTCTGCACACCACCTGCGAGACAAAGAGATTTGTGATTATAGGACCTCAGAATGAAAACGTAGCTCTCTGGAACAGAAGTAATGAACCGAGTTCTGTGGGCAAATGAATCTGAATACTTAAGAGTACTGACTCACCCCTTATTTCTGTACTCTGTTAAAAACCAGCATCTTTAATCAGTGCCTCAGGTGAACTCTTTGACTTATTTATTTCCAGCTCTTAAACTCCAAGGACTCGCAGAACCTTTATAATTGCTGGTCAGTGTTTCCAGAGGTTTTGGAAGGCTGCCGAGTAGTTTTGATTCATTTTAAACCAATGAATATCTGCTCTGTAATCTGCACCCCCTACTACTCTCAGTATCCAAACAATAGAGATATCAAAGACATTTGGCAGTACTGATCCAGCTGCGCACACAGAGACATAATCAGGCCAAAGCCTCCTTATGGAATTAATAAAAGTAGACAGACAGGATTTGGGACAACTGTTCTAATAAATACATATGCAGTTTTTGTTAAGGCTTTAAGAGCAGAACACTCATCAAATATACAGCACTTTGGGTACTAAAGCTATACATTTACTTTTTAATTTGATCATTCCATGTCAATAAACAATATTATTGCAACAACTTTGCAACAACTCAGTCTAGCCAGTGATAATAAAATACTACAATAGCCTACTGAACATCTGACATGACATTGATTTACACTGAGTTATCCACAGTCTAAAGAAAACTACACTCCACAAATGTGTTCTGCTGATGTGTTAAATCTAAAATGTATGTAATAAACTGCAAAGCATCTAATCTATAACAGCAGACAACTAGCTGTGGGCTAAGTACTACTAGCCAGAAAATGAGGTCTCTGCCATTGGTTGTTTGCCAGCTTTCCAGTTTACAGTTCTCCTGTAAAGAGAGTTGATAAGATGTTATCTCACGTACACCTGTGGAAAGTAAAACTAAACAGTTCAACAACACACACTGACTTCTTTAGGCACTAAATGTGAATTATAGAAACTGCATCACAAGCGGGAAATAAAGAAACCCAGCCTCTCCATACAGGTCTGGATAAATCATCATCATCATCGTCTTCATCACAACCAATCAGATTCCCAGTCTGTTTTAATCTCCATATGGCTATGAGATAAAGATACTCAGCTGCAGTTGCATAATTTGACACCAACGTTTTATAGTGCAACAAGTCTAGAAAGCTGTAGCACATATGGACAGGCAGTATGGAACACTGGCTGTGGTCCAGTGAGGGAAAGCCTTGATGGAGAAAGAACAGAGCAACACTAAGGAGTGTCTGAAACTAGGTCAGAACTGGAGTGTGCATGACTGCCTTTTGACACACAGCTCACTCCTGGCTAGGTTTCAGACATACATTAGTGCTGTGTTTGGGCAGGGTCAGCTGGAAAGTGCACTTTAAACCAGTCCAACAAGGGGTCTCGGAGGAGATGCACAATCCTATATCCATGACCCCCTTTAGAAACAGCTTTGAGAAAAGACAGCTCAACATTCCACACTAGATACTCTAGTGCAGATGAGGTCATGCTATGGTCTCTCTGTCTACTTTACACTGAGAATGCATGCAGATTTAAGAGTAATCAGGGCAGTTTATCATTGGGGACTGCACATCTAAAATATCCCTGGTTTAAAGTCCAACATGACAAAAACTTTGTAAATTCACATAAATGGGCCTGAGATAGCATTCTCTCACGCTGCTTTCAGCGTATTATTCCATATCTCCCCTCAGTGCTAAATGTTTAGTTCAGTTGTTTATACAAAGTAAATGTTTGTATACTGGTCTTGAGAGCATAAATTGTCACAAAGTATATTTAAAGGGTTGGCAAAGACAATGCAGTGTGTACACTGTTGATAAGTCCATTTTAAGGATAATATTGGACAGAGTGGACACTGGACACAGTGGACACTTGAGGGCCAGTCTGCAAATTAACATCAGAAAAGCAGCCCCACAGCTCCTCCATATTTATTTTATTGATTTACACATTTACTGGTGCATCTGCTATTTGCATTGATCCCTAACTCCTCCTTTGTCCCTCTCTCCAGCCTGGTCAGATCCTTCATAAGTTTGTGTATTCTTGCCTCCCTTCAACCATCCATAAAGTCCTCCTCTTCGTTTCTGCTGTCTGTTATTTTATCCAACACCATTTCCTTTATCACAAAAAAACAGACACACACACCCCAATCCACACCCAGTCTCTAGCCCAGCTGCTACTGCCAGGTCCAGCAATACACTGTAAGCAGTCAGATGGATGGAAAGATGTACAAGGAGAGGATGGCCCAGCAAGACAATCAGTCACAGTGACCAACCCCACCACGTTTAGCTCCCTCCACCATCTGTCCAGGCCATGGCTGAAGTCAGCTGGGGGCCCTGTAGGGGGAGGAGACCCAATTAAGAAACCATTGTGCTTTAATACAAAATGTATGAGCCCTCCACCCCACAGTTTGTTCCACTGCTTTTTTTAATCTGTCTCTCCTTTAATTGGTGATCACATACAGATCTTCTCAGTATAAAGTC
The DNA here is from genome assembly GCA_036877625.1 of Ambastaia sidthimunki. Lineage (NCBI taxonomy): Eukaryota > Metazoa > Chordata > Actinopteri > Cypriniformes > Botiidae > Ambastaia > Ambastaia sidthimunki. The sequence goes on from JAZGTK010005761.1 coordinate 16,021, forward strand.
AACATCACACGGTCCTTCTTTTTCTCAGATGGAGGCACTTTCCATCAGATGATTTTGATCAATGTTTCAGCCAGAACCACATACATTGATTTTCATCAGACCGCAGGGAGGAAGTCCAACCCCAGAGATCCAATAGAATGTATTTATGCAAAGTGCTGATTTAGGATCAGATTTTCACATTGTTTACTGGGGTTTAAGCCAAGAAATGCTGAGGAGCAGTCCTGATCCAGAGACAGCATTCCTGATATGTGATCTTATATATGGGCCCTCATGTACATACGTACCTCACAACAGCTAAAGGAATAAACCCAGTGTTGATAAATCATCCCCTATTTCAATAAAGGAAACGAGATAATAAAATAAAGAGCACTGTGGTCATGGACATTAATACAGTTTACATGGTTGTTACATGGCAATCACGATTAGATTAAGTCATACAATAATGATGTTTGATTATGATGTTAACCATATCAAACCATTGATTATAATAATGGCACAGGAGGCGGACACTCAATGGGCAGCCAATGGCAGTGCTCGACAATACCAATGAGGAGAGAGGATTATGGGAACAGCATTCCAAAGAAACATCTGCAAAGATTCAAGTGTCAGAGTGCTGAATGATATCAACAACAAACATCATACACTGAATAAAGGTAGGACGAAGGAGAAGAAGGTGAGAGGTGGAGGAGAGGGGATAGATAAACCTGCGTGTGATTGTAAGATAAAATGACAGCTTATCTCTATGAGATGCTTATTAATACAGGCTGAGCTGGTGGTGAACAAACTCTAATCTCTGTTGTGTGGACATCATGTTTAGAAGAGTGGGAGTGTGCCTGTGAGTCGTGTTTCCAATGATTTATAGTCGTAATATGGTCCTAATCATTTCTTTGGATTGGATTTCGAGTATATACAATGGTTCTCAAGTGGCTTTGCTTCAGAATCCAGATTTTACGCTTAAATCAAGTGGAAATCCAAAACAGATTATCATACAAATGTAAACCAAAATGTGCTTAAAACCACAGAATACTATGTGTAAATATTACCATGGTTTACATATTCCTAAAAATTTGCAAAATTATTAACAAGACATTGGCTGAATAAAAACATTGACTATTTTGGTTTAGAATTTCGATGGTTTCCTGCTTTCGGCAGCTAATACTTCACTGCACAAAACACATTGTGGTTGGCACAGACCATGTTTATTCTCACTGCAAGTGAACCTGTATTTAATGTTGTCTGGATCATTTTTTTCTTTAACCATAGTTTGGAAGATGAGGGCATGTCACGCAACCTGTCTGTGGATGTCATCTGCTTAATTTGGCAAAGAATCTATCAATGACAGATGACTTGTTGCCAACACCAGGTTTGATTAGACAGACAGCCTTTGACATCAACACCACAGGATTTTGGAAACATTTTCTTTCCCCTTTTAAAAGCTGATAGGACTATTTATCTTTCTATCTTAACTTTACACAATTATATGGTTAGGCACCTTTTAGTATTTGCATATAATATCGTTTATCCCTGCTGCCAGTAACCTATTTTTGGGTAGCAACTAACCAGTTGGAAACCACTGATCTAGACAATGTGTTTAGATGATGTTTTTATCAGCTTTTCCACAATGTTGGACTAGGTGCTGTTATGAATATATACCAGCCAGTCTTCCTGTGTCTGCCTCTAATGAAATGCAGTAACAATTACTTTTTAAAATAGTTCCACCACAAATTCTTCAAAGACAGTCTGAGGTTCCTGTCAGGAACTGTTACATGATCATCTGTTTATATGTGCTTAAAAACATACGCACACCTTGATTTCATGGTGTATCTGAACGTTTTGGGCACAATATCAATGGTTAAACTTCGGTTATCTTAGCCTTGTTTAAAATTCAACACCAAAAAATAACACTGGACAGTAAGGATATTTCAGACAACATAACAAAAGGAAACTGAGTTTGACATAAGATACATTCCAATCAGATAATTTTTCATTTTAAGCATTGAACAAATATTGTGCAAACGTCTTTAAAGTATAGTAAAAATAATCAATGCAAACTTTTGTGTTATGTTTTGAAGCTCAGATTCCGCACAGGAAGCTCTAGAGTGGAAGTTTCAGTATGTAGCTTCTGGGCTCTGACCTGTTAGAGTATGCGTATCTGACAGTAAAATATAGGGAAAGAAAAAGAATTCAATTAAACATCTTCACATTAACTTAAATGTACAATAAATTTAAAAGCACAGGTTACTTTATGACGTATAATTCCAGGTATTGCAGACAATGCAGTATTTGTACATTAGTTTTTATAGCAGTTCGAATTTAAACTTGTCATCCACATTAAGAAAAACTCCATAAGTATCGTGCAATTTTATGTTTCAAACAGAGGTGGAGGTAGAGAGGCAAAAGTTACGGATTGCTGCTTTAAATGCTTGTCTAAACACAACATCCAGAATGTGACGAGAACTTGGGCAACACCTTTAAACACACAGCACTGAACACCTGGTTATTTTTACTGAAAGATCCATACAGCGACAGGCGCAAAAGCATTTCCATTTAACTACAAAAACCCTGAAACCACTATTCCAAAAACATGTGCAAACACGTCTGTACTCTTGGCTAAACTCCAAACTAAGCATTTTACCCAACGGGCAGGTTGCCTTCATCATCACCCAAAATCTCACACGCCCCAACCAAAAATACATTTCAATTGATGGAAAGTGGGTTAAAATAACATAAATAAGTGGAAAGCATTACTGTAAGATGTATGGGTTTATTTGTAAGTGTGTGATAGCACACACAATATTGTATAAGTGCTGAAATAAACGCACTTCTCTTGAGAATTAGAACCAAAAGATTGACTCGCTTTTACTAACAGGATGTGACATCATCTATTAGTCACTGTCGCTTCTCCCATGGAGAATAAAGTGAGTTAGAAAGTGGTTCTGTTGCATCAGAATGTTCTTTTCTGCAGTATGTTATGTTGTGCAGTACGTTGGTGAATGTGTGAGCGTTCTTTACTTCCTGTCTCTATTCATGTGGCAAATGAAATGAAGGCAAGGAAATAGGAAATGACAGGTACAACTTATGCAAGAAAAAATGCATGGAGTAAGAGAGAGAGGCAGATGCAGAGAGAGAAAGAGAGAGAAATTAGTAAGATGAGAGAACTGCCTCAGGCTCTAAATACCAGAACTTCAAAATACACCTGCAGGATCAACAACACAAAAACACACGTTGCTTGTTTTCAGAACAGACAGATAGGCAGGCAGACAAAAGTACTGACAAACAGACAGACACACATACTGACAGACAGACAAAATGAAAGAGTGTCCAGATCTGATCTGAGGTTGAAGAAAGCCTTCACACACTCACATAAAGAAGCTGTTTCTTAATTACTTTCACCATAAAAGATGCACATTATAAAGAACATGAACATTATAAAGATGCACAGGAAAGTTTCATTTTTCACAGTACTTTTTCAGCACTAAAATGTTCTTTCTCCTGTATGCACTCACAAATTTACTATTCAACTAATAATGTAAACTGAAAATCTTTAGTATCTATGGCCAGGTGATGAGGTTTGTCTCAAGGGTGAGTCATAGAATAAACAGAATTACAGTGTGTGTCCAAACTTCACAGGCATCAGACACAAATTATTCAATGATGGTCATTCGGCAAACAATAATGTTATCAGCACTAAAGTTAGCATAACTAAAGCTACCTCAACTCCTAAAAGCTACACTTTGCATTAATTATTCATGCTAACAGTTTTAGCATCTACTAACTATAAAACAACCCTTTACAGAGAGGCTGTAAGACTGTTTCCTTGGTTGCAACAACACGTCCTAAACACAAAATACTTAACCAGCATTTCCACCCCACAAAAAACAAAAACACCAACCACATCAGTCTAATCAGATTTTTCTCTGCTTATGATGTGGCCGTGAGTGTTGAGTGTTGAGAACCACAACCATTTTTTCTCCAGTTTGCATGTCCTCATAATGCACTCGCTTTCCTCTCTCTCTCTTTCCATCTCACACACGTATCAGCAGAGACTCTAATCAAAAAATAACTGAGACAAAAATCACAGTGATTCAGGTGATAATAATTCATTTATGAGAGAGAGAGGAGGAGAGAGAGAGAGCTAAAAGATAAAATCTGTCTAAGGGGCCTGAGGCATTGGCTTACTCAAACACTGACTCAGAGGTCTAGAGTTCATCTTGGTTTACTCACATACTCTGCTGGAGGATTTGATGTACAAACACCTTCTTCGCGAACACAAACACACTTGAGTGTTTAACACAAGGCAAAGCCTATATCTCCCCTGGCTACGTCTCAATACGAAGCCCTGATGGGACAACATAAGGCAAAAAATAGAGCTGTAGGCATACAACACCACTTGTCCATGTTTTGCTTTTAAGAATTGCCACTCCGGTCAAATCATGTTTCACATCCTCAGGGATCATGGATGACTGACAGCTCAGGAAAGACAGATCGCATGTCTGTAAATGCAGTAAATACAGTACAGTACAGTAAATGCAGTGTGTAACTGTGTCATTTTAGATTGCTCACAAACACATTTATTTAACCATAATTATAATAATAATATGGGATCAAATGTAAATTGTTCAGTTTATTAAACATTCTAAATTGCTGGATATATTCATACTGTCTATGGTACAACATTGTGGCCAGACCTAGATTTTAGACCAGGCCATGGTGTCTTTGGACTGCCAAGATCTTCCAAAGCCTCAGGCCTCATGGCCCAAGACTGCCAACCCAGGAATCTTAGTGCATACAGCACAAATGAACAAATCAGTACGTACAGTGCAAGCTGATCATTGAGACCCCTGGCCCCTCTCCCCATATACCATACCGCATACTGTACAGTGTCTTTTTGTGCATACAGTAAAATCATAAACCCTAAATGAGTGAGCTAAACAACAGGGCCCATAGGCCCTTCCACACACACAATGAAGGAGACAGGACACTTCCCAAATGTCATTAAAAAATGTAGGACAGTTTTTATAGTGTACTGGTTTACCATTACTGGTTTTACATTTACTGTTCTAGACAAAACACTGCCACAATTCTAAAACAATGTGAACTATGGTAGTGTGTTTTATTACTATGTGTACATATTTGTGTATCTCACATTTAACATCCTTTCAAAATCAAAGGTCCTAAGTAGGGCTGGGAGTTTAAACCCTTTGTCCTTCAAATGTTCTAAATATTACAACAAACATTTCACATTTAAAGGCTAAAGATTGGTGCAGGCTACTATTTTTAGCCTAGAAATATTGCCCTACCAAAACACAGAGGAAACCCCCAGAAGTTTTTGGGGGGCTGGGCTTCCAAAAATGTGTGCTCAGGGGCTTCACAGGACCACGTTCTGGCACCGATTGTGCCTACACTTCAGGAAAAAGCTTGCATCAAAATCTTCAAGCATCTGTCAGGGCCACGGTCCAACAGTTAGCACTCATGCTCTGACACATTGAATTGTGGTACTCATGAGAGTGATGTGTTCAAATCCGGCCCATTACAATTCAGTACAAGAACACATTTCCCCCATAGTTTCCTGTCATCACTCTACAGGCCAAATCAAGCATTTATTAATCTTCTTGTCTTTTCATGTTTCAAAACAACTTTCAGTATGGCAGACAGGAAGTGGTTTGGTATTCATTAAACAAAGAATTACAGTAGCAGCTGTTTACAGCTGTGTCTGACACACACACATTGTGTCTGACATTCACACACAAACACACACAGACGATTACACAACATGCGGCATCCTAAGACAGACTAATATAAACCCACTGGAGACTGACTGTTCGTCTGTGAAAACTATCC
>JAZGTK010005762.1:0-21861 GCA_036877625.1 Ambastaia sidthimunki
TTTTTGTCATATCGCTGAGCTTCATATGGTGTCACATCCTGTTGATCACAGAATATTGTTTTCTGTGTTTATTATTGGTTTTATTCTAATGTCTGTCATATGTGTGTACTGTACTACAGGATATTCTTTTGTATGTTTTTGTTTAGTTTTGCCAGTTTTGTAGTCCTGGATTCCTTATGTAAGCCTACAGATAGTTTTCAAATATGCTTTTATTGCTGAAAGCTTTTTCAGATACAAAGATTTTCCCAGCTAACAATTTTAAGTTGGTTCCCTAACACTTCCATTAGATAACAAAATGTTAAAAATGTTATTTTGAAAGTTCGAGGAACATTTAAATGTGCAGTTTTTATGTTGTATTAACGTCATTGATTGGGTTAAAGAACGTTATTCAAACATTTTGTAATCCTGTAACATTCCACTAACTACTTAAGAATAACGTTTTATTATATATGACATATAACAATACATAACCATCTACTAACAGTACTGCAACAACGTTTTTGGTAGCCTGTTGAGAGAACATTAGCCAACATTCTGAGAATGTTTCCTGTTAGCTGGCTTGCTGCACAGTATTCTCCCTTTTTTATTGTCAACAGGTAGCAAATCTTCCCTCCAAAAGCCTGTCATTAGTTTCTATTGGGGTTAAATCTCACGGTTTCTTGTTTCTATTTTGACAAATGCTTGATTTATCACTTCCTGTCGTGCTGTTTTCTGATGTTTCTCTCACTTTTGAAGAAGCGCTGTTGCTTTTATAAGTCAACAGCAGAACTGTCACAGCAAAGGAGTAAATATAGCTCACAGTGTGGCCTAGATACCCTTTAAAGAACACAGTTAAAGTTCTGTTTGTGTGTGTGTGTGTGTGTGTGTGTGTGTACATGCTTTGGGAATCATCAATATTTTAGTGTTTCCAAACATTTTTCAGTTTAAGTTTTTTGGTTTGACTTGTAAGACTCTGACTGACGGACAATTAAAAATGTCACTCCTTTATCATTTGCCGTGGTAACTTTCTTAGACTGAATGCGTCTAATTTCTCTTTCTGTCTTGTTTTGTAGCCACAACACGAAGTCAACGACATGGTTGGACCCTCGTCTGGTCAAAAAAGCCAAGGCGCCTGAAAAGTGTGAGGATGGAGGTGAATAATTTACACGTGCAGACATGAAGCCGTAAAGAAACGAACTCAGCTTTGTTTAGTTCTGTATAACAGATACATGCATACATTAACTTTCATTCAGTCTGGAGTTTGTACACACACAATACACGTGGCGTCACGCAGGGCATGATTGTGTAACCTCATCTGCATGCAGTCACTTCCTCTTGACTTTTCCATCTGTGTTACGCACAGATTCATGCACGAGTACTAACAAAATGAGGCTGATTCGCTCTTTTAAGGGAGTTTTAAAGCCCTGTGCTGTATAACTTTTGTGTGTGTGTGTGTGTGTGTTTAAAACTCTGTGTAGCGTGAACATCTTTTTTCTTCTCATTAGCTCATCAGGGCATAATGTTCGTACAGCAGTTGGGGATCCACACATGCTCACAAACTAACACACTGCCTGTTTATTGGGCTGTTTAGGCGCAAAACATGCGTCTTTAGCAAAGTATCACTTGTTTTTTATTATATATTAAAGCTATACAGCAGTGTTTTGTTTAGGTTTTATGAAATTAGTCATTTCTGTTATTTGATATCACAATAACAAACACTGCTTAAGTTCAGTTTATAATATGTTTGTAAATATACTGTACAGGTCTTTTTTATATCTACACCATATTGTATTCTCTTACAGTTCAACTAGCCATTTTGTGATCATGTACCTTTAAGACCTTTTATAGGTAAAGGTCGATTTTAAATGACCCCTTTAAAATGGTAATGAGGGGTGTTACACTTTTGTTTTTAGTTTTTTTATTTAAATGAGTTTTTATATTTATACTTTTTGTGTTAATTGTAATTACGTTTTTAGCTATCCTGTTACATGCTTTTGTCTTTTTATTATAGTTTTATTTATTTGCAATACTGCTATATAAGATGAATTGATTTTTATTATGGTTTCCATTTTAGTTTAGTTTTTATTTAGTTTCAGTTAATAATTTTAGTCCCTTGGGTAGGTTTATTGCCAAGGCAACATTTCTACTTTTCATTTAGTTTTAAAATAATATTTATGCCTATATTTTATTTGATTTCATTTAACAGAAATGTTTTAATAGTTTTAGCTTTGGTTTGAGTAAACTCTAATAACCTTGGTGGTAACATGTTTGGTTAATGAAAATGATTTGGTTAATGATGTCGGTTTAGTTTTAGCCTCAGATGGCAATCCCACTGTCCTTTCACTAACCGTTGTGTGCTTCTTCACACGATGTCTGTGTTTACATTTTATTCATATATGTTTTTATATATTATCAGAACTTCCATACGGTTGGGAAGAGATCGATGACCCGCAGTACGGCACATACTATGTTGAGTAAGTCCCCTGATATATAGCGTGAATGGTTAGTTTATATACTTTTGGGTAGTCAGAAGTGATTCACTGTAGTAATACATGCTGAACTTCATCTTATGGAGCATTTAGCAAATTCGTTTCTAATTATTATGCATTTTTATTTTTATAACATCATATTAATTGGGAGACAAAATGAAATATAATACTTTTTTATTCATTTGTCTCACAGCAGGACAATTTAGTTATAAAACTAAGGAAGGCAAAGATAAAAGTGATGAGAAAACTTCAAAGAAACAGTGATGAAGATATACATTTTCCCTAATGCACTCATGTACAGTGAATTTTAAACTAAAAAAAAACATTTTCAAGCTCATTTACAATGTTATGCATCAGCTGCCTGTATGATTGTATGTATTTCTGTGTCTCTTTTAAACATTCACTTAGTCACATAAACCAGAGAACCCAGTTTGAGAATCCAGTTGTAGAGGCCAAGAGGAAGCTTGGTTTGGACACTGCAGTTGCAACTCAGAACCAACAGAGGGCAGCAGCGCCACCAGGTACAAACACACATACACACACCTAACTGTGATTACTACCTAAATTAATGAGTGTACAAAGAAAAAGCAAAGATTCTCAGCAGGGCAGAGCTTCCCAACAGCAGCCCAGAGACAAACAAACGGGCTTCTCGCTGTGTAGTTCAATGTGTGTGTGTTTGAGCGTGCGAGTATTAAAGAGAAATAGGCGAGAGAGTGACAGAAAGATAGGATTGAGGAACACTAAGTCCTCGGCCCTTCTCAATATGATGAATTAAAGATTCCTCCATTACACTGGATGCATTATAGATGTGTTTGAGCATGTGCAAAAAAAGAGAAAGAGAGCACTTTGTTTTAGGGTGGCAGGATGGGGTATAAATGTTACAGAGCTTTCCAGTACATAACAGACTGCATTAATATAAACAAGAACACTAGCATTCCAGCTAACAAGCAAGGCTGAAGGTTTCTCTAACATTTCTGTTAAGTAACAAAAACGTTAAAAGTGTTATTTTGACAGTCTTAAGAATGCTTAGTAATTTAGACATTGTATTATTGTTATGTTTGGTCAATTTAAACTTTTTAAAATTGTGTAACGTTTTTAAAATGTTCCACTAACAGCTTACAAATAACAATTTTGATATATATAATATATATACATATAAAAGAGATTTTCTACTTATGTTACCGCAAGAACTTTTTGATAACTTTGTTAAGAACTTTTAGGGAACGTTAGCCAATGTTCGCTGTTTTCAGCAAACGCGAAGGAAGATAAAATCATGACGTTGACTCAACATGCATTAACATTCTCAGTCTTTGATCCGTCAGAACATCTTTCAAACAAACATGAGCTTTCACAAATCAATGACTTGTGTCCATTCACTGTCGTTTCCAGTGAAGTGGACAATGTAGTGATGATGGAATTGGTAGAGATGTCAGAAACGGCAGTATAATGGAGAATACATGATTCTGAGAACTGTGACTGGACAATGCTTAGAAAAGCAGAAAATCTATTCACTCATTAGGGGTGGAGGCAAGGTCAAGGAAAAAAATGCCAATTTTTTTACTTTACTGAAATGTTCGGTTGCCATGGCAGTGGTGAGACATCAGCACCCAGCCCTGCTTGTACAAGCATGTGCTTAAATCACCCTAACAATGTGTTGATGTCATCGCATTAGGTAATAGGGAGGGGCATTTTGGTCATTTTAAATGCTCGAGTAAGTGCTAGACAGATAAATGAACTACACAGATAAATGAACTGAGTACTGGGTTAATTGTTTTAATTGTTTTAACATTAGACATGTGGAGCTGTTGCGTTGTGTCTGGCAGGTTTTCTCAGCACCTCATGTGCCGTGAGCGTCACATTTAGAAGACGGCGTGTCAGGTTAAAACCGTCCTTTTAAAAATAAGCACTTTAAAAAGGCTTGGTTTTCAGAGCCCTGTGTTCTGATCCGTTCAGCTGAGTTTTGTCTAGCTGTTTGAAAGGGACGCGTCCTGACTAATCCATTCTAGAGTATTAAACTCTGTTCTCGATTGGAAATCACCATGGATATTTTGTCTTATTTAAAAATAGTATATCTGCTGTTTCATTATTTAAAAGCTAACCAGTCTTCTGTGATAAATAGTTCTTCTGGTGATATGTGTTTTTACTGCTTTTCTTTAAGATTAATGCCAGTTTGTATTATATTTTGTTATGTAATCTAACAAACATCAGAAGTGTGTAACTGTGTATTTTGAAGTGGTTTAAAGTCGAACAGAAAAGTTCCAGCCGACTTCAGTGTTGTGACAATTCAGAGTAAAACTGAGAAATTGGGGTGTGGCTTGTTTTTACCACTGTGAATTGATTGGATCTAAAAGAGTAGATGTTTCAAAGCTTGAACAGACCGTTGAATGTGATTGGTTAACGGCTCTGGCTCCGCCCAAGTCATCAGACTGATGTGATCAGAGAATGTCTAATCAAAGAGGGGAAGTACATTTTCAGATTTTGATTAAAGATTTTAAGGGCACATTAATTTTATAAAAATAATAAATTAAAAAAAAAAAAAATGAATAGTAGATTTTGATTTTGTGGTGACTTTAAGTATCAGTAAGAATGTGGTGTAGATATGTTAAAAAAAGGTTATGCTTTTTTATGAATTGCTTTTTCAGAGCCGTGTCTTAGTGGTTAATACATGTGCTGTGACATTGAGCTGTTGTGCTGACACAGGAACCTTGCGTTCAAATCCTGTTGTTATCTTTTCCCATCCCATTCCTCCCATCATTTCCTGTCTTTTCTCTGTCCCTCCAGAAAACAAAAATAGCAGAAAGCAGTGTTGCAAAAGAAAAGAGATTCAAAGCTGTCATTAAATCAGATGCAATCAAGACTCTTTACACAAAAACATTCTTTCTTTCACACACACAAAAGTCCTCGTTTACACACAATACACACACACACACACACACACAGTGTCTCGCTCAATACTCAACTTTTTTTTTAACTCAGTGTGATTTTTCTTTTATTGTTCAGAGATATAATAGCTCATTAAAACAGTGTGACGCTCGCTGTCTTACAGAATTCTTTAGTGACGGTCTCTCTCTGCTTGAAATTGACTGTACAGCATTCCGGCAGACGATTATCATTTTTTACTGACAGAAAGTACGGAAATTTGAGTCATGGGAGGAAAACACAGCCGACTTCCCTTAAGTGTTCCACTTGCAACATTGGAAAATTAGCTGGAAATCTCCACACTCCAGCGCTGACAGACTTTGGTGTGGTTTTGTGCGGTTGAAGGTTGTCTAGCGTTTAGGATGTAAACGTTGTCATCTCTCGGGATACCAAGGGATGGAGGTATCCGTGTGAGGTGGAGTCACTGACGATGAATGTTCTAGCTTGTGCTGTCAAAGAAAGTTATTAATGGTTTGGTTTACAACTCCAGATGTTTGGAATGACTCGCTCGTTCTATGTCAGTCAGACACAGATCTGCCCAAGAATTCATGGTTTATACTGAAACATCTACGAGATATCTGTGTGTGTGAACGCACAGGGGTATTATGTGTTGTTATATCAATATTTATGGATCTGTAATACAGTTTGAACACTTGTTTTCATGAGTTAGCTTCTTGAGTTTCAGTTGATGCTGGAGTAGCTACTGTTAAATTTTTCAAAATACTGCAGACCTGAAAATAAAGTTTTAGCTTTTTAAATGTATCAGAATTCTTTGATTAAAGCCTAAGTTTTGTGGTTTTGTAAGTTTATGTCTGTTAATGTAGCTTTGAAACCAGCTATATGTCTCAACTTCTGGTTTCACAAGGAAATAAGTGATCAAAATGATTTTAATTGCATCTTGAATAATGTTGGGCTGTCAGATGTACGTGTGTTGGTGTGTTGTGCATGGCCTTAAAGTCAGCATAAAATCGGAGCCCCATTCTCAATGGAAAATTGCTCCCAATTCAATTCTCAGTGGAAAAAACAAGCCACGCCTCCATTTCCCAATATTACTCTGAATTACAGTATGTCACAACACAGAAGTCGGTTAAAACTTCCTGTTCATGCGACTTTAAAATTAAACACAACATTTATAGAGCTGTCAGTTATTTTTATGAGCTAGTATATTAAGTGTTACAGTTGGCACTGGAACATCTTTTTATGGCTTTTTATTTATTGGCTTTTTATGAGACGAGACAGTAAAGAGATGCAAAAAAGAGATTTTGAGATATAAAGGGGATAAATAGGATCCAGATGCAGGCCAAATTTAATCTGCATCCTCGTTTGAGCACCACAGCTCCTGTACGTAGCAAACCTGTGTGCTACCCCAGCGCCACCACTCCAGCTAAACATCTACATCACTGTTAACATTTCAGACAAGTACTTAGAGTTGTTCTTTGTCTCTCCAGGTGGTGCGGCTGGTACGCCCGGATTCACACGAGACCCAACCCAGCTGAAGGGTGAACTGTATCACACCGCCCTCAGGAAGAGCCAGCAGGGGTTTGGATTCACCATCATTGGAGGAGATCGATCGGATGAGTTCCTGCAGGTGAAGAACGTTCTCGCTGATGGACCAGCTGCGCAGGACAAGAAAATGGCCTCTGGTAAATAAAACTGTTCAATCCCACATATATAGTATAATTAAACAATTTATTGGTTGATTTTCCAAAAAATGTATAGTCTGTGGCTGTCTAAACATTGCTTTTTTTATTTGTGCATCTTGACCAGCTTGACCAGCAATGTTGGTTCAACCACTGGCGAGAACTTGGGGCGGTGCTACCTGTTTGTGTAACCAATAGAATCATAGAGTTTACACTTAAACATCTCTCCTTTACACATTAAAGTGGATAAGACAAAGTATTTTAACGTTGAATTATTACAGACTTCACCTTTAACAGTGTTTCATCTGCTTCCCCTCATGCTGGGCTGTTGTGTCAGGAATAAACAGTAGAGATATTTTATGTTCATAATTATATTAGGATAATCTAATGTTCAGCTGGTGCATTAATAGAATGGGAGGCAATTACTGAATTATTTAGGATGACAAAGTGAACACCATGAAAACAAATGAATTGTAAAAGTCTAAAATCTAAAATACTTTTTCATGGCTTGAAAGCTAGTTAAAACAAAAAAAGTGTAATGTTTAATAATTAATATTATTAAACATAAAGTAATTTGTTTAATAAAACAAATGTAATGTTTAATAATTTCTGTTGGCTTTTGAGTCTTTTGAAGTTGTGGAGTAAGAACATATTTTAGTTTAGTTTCATTTTTTAAATAGTTAGTTTTGTAAATTTTTATTTCAAATAGAAATGTTTTAATTTACAGACATTTTAACATTTGGCAAATGCTTTAATGTTGAGTGACTTTAATCCTAAATTTTATCTAGTGTGAACTTGTGTGTGATCTCTGTTAATCAAATCCACGAGCGTGGCGTTGCAAGCGACATGCTCTACCAGTCATCTGTAGGAGCTATTATAACTACTTCTTCAGATTTTCATACATTCTCCTTATTTCTTCTCTCACTCTATCACTTTTCCTTTTCATCTTTTCAGGTGATGTTATTGTGGAGATCAACGGCACGCTCGTCTTAGGCAAGACCCATGCTGACGTGGTCCACATGTTCCAGTGCATTCCCATCAACCAGTACGTGGACATGGTCCTTTGCCGTGGATACTCCCTTCCTCCAGACGTGGACGTGGACAACGATGACCTCCCCCCACCTCCTCCCCCTCCCACAGGAGAGATCGTAACTGCTGTCCCCCTCATCAACGGACAGCCGCTATTGGTCAAGGGTGACGCCCTTCACGGCTCCTCCCAAGAACTTCACTACGTAACAACCGACGCCAGCGGGCGGCCCGTGGTCGCCACGCTTCCGGGAGGCGGAGCCAATGACAGGCCCGAGACAGGGATGCTGCAGCCGGAACTGGTCAGCGTGCCGATCGTGAAGGGGCCGGGGGGGTTTGGATTTGCCATCGCTGACTGTCCGCTAGGCCAGAAGGTGAAGATGATCCTGGATGAGCAGTGGTGCAGAGGTCTGCTGAAAGGAGACGTTATAAAGGAGATCAACAGACAGAACGTTCAGACCCTGAGTCACGCGCAGGTGGTGGACATCCTGAAGGACCTGCCCGTCGGGAGTGAGGTGAATCTGCTGGTGCTGAGAGGAGGTAAGTTGGAAATATCTCCTCAGTTAACAATTTTAGGCTGTAGGAACATTTCCTCATGATTTCCATTAATTAACAAAAACTTTAAAAATTGAACTTGATTTAAACATTTTGTTAATTGTCATTTTTTAAAAATCATTTACTCACCATCATGTCATTCCAAAACTATGACCACAAGTATGACTCTTTCTCTTCTGTAGAACACAAACAAATTGATGTTGGGAAATGTCTCAAAGTGGTTTTGCATACAATGGAAGTCAACTGGTGCCTCTGTTGTTTGGTTACCAGCATACTTCAAAATATCTTTTTTTGAGTTTCTTAGAAGCATAAAAGTCATACAGGTTTATAATTGAATGAGGTGAGTAAATGATGGAAGAATTTTCATTTTTGGGTGAACTATCCCTTTAATGTGGCGGTAGTCTCAGCTGATGCAAAGTGCACACATACCTCAAAAAGACTTTCCTGATTAGTAAGCTCTAATTTGATTGGGTGACTTTACATAACTTCCGCTAGCAGTGGCACGCAGTTTTTTAATCGCTTTTTAAATCTCTTTCATTATCTCTTGGTTATCTTGCCAACCTTAAACAAATGAGCAATCAAGTCCATCCGTTCTCCACCTCAGTTTTAGATTTTAGTCTCTCTTGTTCTCCTCCACATCACAGTGATCATACCCGAGGTGTGCTTCTGTCTTCCCTCAGGAGAAGCTTATGTAAGAATGATGGACTGCTCTTTCTGACACAGTTGGCAAGAGCGTGTTTTTGCATCTTCTTCACCCACTCTGTGCTGGCTGGCTGGGAGTTCAGGAAATGAGTTTAGATCATGAGGGAATTTCAGGATGTGCCTTCGAAAAGATCTGTGAGGATTTATCGTCTACTAAGCGAGGAAGTGAGAAGGAACGAGAGCGAGATAATGCTTTAATCAGTTCCATTAACCCTCAAAGGCTGACTGAGTTTGCTTATTCATTGTTCAGTCATGACCAGGCTAACAGGGAATGTTCTCAGACTACTGGCTGACGTTTTTGTAACGCTCTTGCGGTAACATTAGCAGAAGGTTTTTTAACGTTATAAATTGTATATATCAAAAACTTTATTCATTCAAGTTGTTAGTGGAGCATTTTGAAAATCCTACAGAATTAATTCTTATAACCAAGCATTCTTAGAATATTCAAAATAACATTTTAACGTTTTTGTTGCCTAATGGAAACATTAGGGAAATGTTCTTGCAACCTAAAATTGTTAGCTCAGGAATTGTATGGTACCAATCAGGGGAAATTAGACAGGGTGAGATGGAAAAAACAAAGGAAGTGGGAAAATGGCGTGTACAGCGTATTGACAAATGGAGGTGTAGCGTACTCATTATTATTTTATGCACGACTCTTTGTCATTGGTTCTCTGGAGGATTCATCACCCTTTTCCCTCTTATGTACATTGCTTCAATCCATCTTTAATGTCTGCCTCCTGAGTTTCTCCGCTCGGCAACGGCTCAGGAAACGCCCACTTTGAAGCATTCCAATGACCGCTGCCCTTCAAGTTGCTTTTTAGTTGGATGGATTGAAATGAATAATGTAGCATTAAAACAACGTATTCTCATGAGTTTTTCATCTCTGAGAGCTGTAAACCATCACACGCTATTTATTATAAAGCTAGTGACGAGTTCCTGTTTTTTCAATCTTACGATGATGAGTGCCTCTTTTATTTAGTTTTTTTTCCTCTCCTTCAACGCTGCTAATTCCCATTTCTGCTGTTTCTAGGTCAGACGTCGCCCGTGAAGAGTTTACGACCTGTGAGTATGATAATAGATTTCAGAGGCGATAATGACCTTGTGGGCGGTAGTTGAATATTTCATTTTGTGTTGATGAAATTTCTCCTACATTTTAATTTGAGGCACAGCAAAGAGTGTTTGAACGAATGGTACCATGGCCAAAAACAAGGCAACGAATATTCATCGTCAACTTTACGGTTTACAGTAATTACAAAACCAGGGGCCCCCATATGTATTTCTTGGCATATGTGCATACCATAATTACAATCGCCCAAAACACTCTAGATATCGCATAAAAGCCACTTAGAACATTTTAGTATCCGTGTTGCAGTAGCCTGGCAGCCGCCTAATGAAGAAATGTTCATTTTCTTCTCATGAAATCTCGTCTAAATTACATTTATAATTCACATGCATAAGGAACATTTGCATAAACACTTCCACAATTTCTTTTTCAAACTTACATAGGCTGACTTTTTGTATGGGTGAGCGTATGATAATATTTCATACAGATATAAATTGTGAGTATCTTTATTCTCCAGCTTCTCTGACCAGACAAAAGCCTTATTGTTATAATAATGTTTTCATACCTGCAAGCTACTGTATAATGATAGATTATATAAATATACTCTAAATTTATTGGCTTGCTTTCCTTGTGAAGATTAAGCGGTTTAAATGTGGCTTTTTAGAGCTCATATCAATGGGCATCCTGCTGGTCTGCTGGCCACTTTGTGAAATGGTTTTAAAAGCACATGCTCTCCTCTTATCCCCACAGAGAGCCGGGATGAGTGCCAGCACTGAGACTCTGGATCGTTGCCATGACATCACGGCACCCCCAGCTTTGACTTATCACTCAAACACACTGCCATGCAGCTCTCCCAAACAAAACACCTCCTTCCACTACAGCAAACCCAAAGCTGTGTCAGAAAGCATAGGTGAGTCACAGACACAGACATCAAGTCAAACGGCCATGCTGTGAAGTCTGGCTGAAATTCCACATGCACAGTGTTTGAAGCTAAAAAGGGAGATCTGATTATTTTAATGTATTATTTAATTTAAATTATATATTTAAATTATATATTTTATCATTGTGTGTGTTCCCTGGGAATCAAACCCACACTTTTTATCTGTCTATCTATGGGTCTGTCTGTCTGTCCATCTTTCTATCTATTAATCTTCCTGTCTATCTATCTTTCTGTCTGTCTGTTAATCTGTCTGTCTGTGTGGCTATTTAACTTTCTATCTGCCTGTCTGTCTTTCCACCTGTCTGCCTCTTTGTATGTCTCTTTTATCTGTCTGTCTGTCTGTCTGTCTGTCTCATATTAATGTATATTGTTGCATTGTTTAATTAGTTTTCCTTTACATGCACATCTTGTGATGTGTTGATATGTATATGGTTTATTGTGTCTGTGTAATTGTGTGTGCTGTCTCCTATAGTACCTCACTATAAAGAGCTGGAGGTTTTCATTAAGAGAGATCAGGACACTGGCTTTGGCTTCCGTGTTCTGGGTGGAGAAGGAGCTGACCAGCCAGTAAGTCCCTTTTTTTCACTTCTGAGTTCAGGATATAAATTCATGGACTTTATTTATATCAGCACACATTGTGATTATTAATTACTCTGCAACAGAAATGTTCCCTTTATTATTTTTTCTTATTTAGTCATTTGATGTGGCATCTAAACATTCTTGAAAAAAAGATACATTTATTCAAGAAGCAAAATTAAGACTTGTTTACAGAGAATATATCTTCAATTAAGTAGATTTTTGTCTTACCCTATTGGCAAATGTTTTTTTTCTGGTTTTAATCATAGATGTAGTAAAATTGAGTGAGATTTGTTCTTCTATAGCAATACCGATCTGTCAGTGAAAAATGAGGTTGTTTTCAGAGAACGTATTTTGAATTAAGTCTTTAGCTCTTAAGCAATTTTGCCTCTCAAGTGAATTTATCTTGCTTTTAAAACGCTTACGTATTTTTTTTACTGGAAAACCAAGATAAAATACTTTGGTTGTTTGGTCGTAACGATTTTTCAGCTGCGTAGCTTTAAAACTAGCCGTCCGTCTTACTCCATTAGGTGTACATTGGCGCCATCATACCCCAGGGGGCAGCAGAGAACGAGGGACGTCTGAGGGCCGGAGACCAGCTCATGGGCATCGATGGAATTACAGTAAAAGGGAAATCTCACAAACAGGTCCTGGACCTGATGACTAATGCCGCTCGCAACGGACAGGTTCTGCTGTCAGTCCGCAGAAAGGTCATTTACAGAGGTAAGCTCTGCTGACTGGCAGGTCTTGGCTGTAAAAACTAGCGCTGGTGTGTAATTAACTGCCTGAAAAGCTTTGATTAAAGGTCAGCCTGTGTTATCTTCAACGCTGTAGATGCTTTGGAGGATGTTGGAGGCGGGGCCCTGACCCTCGCAAACGGCTCGCCGCGGCACCCGCGCATCCAGGTGCCAAATATCAAAGACCAGGAATCCTTCGACATCACCCTTCATCGCAAAGACAACGAGGGCTTCGGTTTTGTCATTCTCACCTCCAAAAGCAAACCGCCACCTGGAGGTAAGAGAAGAATCATTCATGCATCAACCGAACCGTCAATTGGGAAAATACTTAAAATAACAACAGAAGAATAACATCATATATTTTATATATCAAAAATAATTATTCATAAGTTGTTAGTGGAGCATTTAGAAAATCTAACAGAATTAAAAAATGTTCGAATAATGTAACCAAAAAATATTGTTAATATAATGTATTAAAAACTGGACATTTTGAAAGCTCCTGGAACTTTTAAAATAACATTTTAACATTTTTTTGTAACTTAATGGAAATGTTGAGGAAACGTTCTTACAACCTGAAATTGTTAGCTGGGCTGTACTCTGACGTAGAATCTGACAGTGCATTCAGTTACAGTACACAGGTTTTTTTACAGTACACATTTTATCAGTACATGTGTTCTATTGGAATCGAACCCACAACCTTTACAATGCTCCATCAACTGAGCCACAGGAACACACACACTGAAATGCTGCTAAGTGATTTGAATAAGTGTGTGTTACAGTAATTCCGCATAAGATTGGCCGCATCATCGAGGGCAGCCCGACCGACCGCTGTGGTTTGTTAAACGTGGGCGACCGCATATCCGCGGTGAATGGCCAGTCCATCGTGGAGCTCTCGCACAACGACATCGTTCAGCTCATCAAAGACGCCGGGAACGCTGTCACACTCACTGTGGTTCCCGAGGATGGTGAGTGAGATAATTAAATGTCACAGGGATACTGTCGCAGTACGTATTCGTGTTTCCTCGACCTGAACCTTTGCTTTAATTTGACACACTGTCACGGCAGCGTAACTGGGATTTAAACGCCTTTTAACCACAATTTAACCACAGTGATAAGTGAACCAATTATTCACACACATTTAAATCAGATACAGTACTTAAAACAATGTTTAAATGCAAAGCATAAAAATACACAGTTCATTTTAGTAGGTCATGATAAATATGTGTTAGCTTACATGTATAATTATGATTCAGTGCAATAATTATGATCGTTATGAGACTAATTGAAATGATACAAACAGAGAATTTTAATTTGAAGTGTTTGTATTCACATCATTTAGTGATGTTCATCATTCCTTGTGATTCCATTGAAATGTGTTTTGATTGGCTGCTTAGAGTACAAAGGCCCGCCTTCGGGTGCCAGCTCAGCCAAACAAAGTCCAGCGCCGCAGCACAAGATTCTGAAATCCACCAATCAGGATGAGAGGTGCGGTACATTACTACTGTCATTAAACCAGTCTGAACCAGTGCCAGACTATATTTATACTGTAGTAAAATGTGGGTGAGTGAAGTTTAATTAAGTTTTTTAATTAAGTAATTAATGTTACAATGTGTGTGTGTGCCGTATATGTGCAGGTATAATTTGGATATGGATGAGCTTGCTTGGACGGATTATAAAGCTCTTCCAATGAGCGAGCAAGGAACAATGTGTGTCACCAACTCCAAACAGGCAAGAAACATCTTCTACACATGACATTTTACAAAGCAAAACTGCGTTTCTAGGGCACGTCATGATGTAAATTTACTAGACTACATTATGCAATTCAAATGTTACAGTATTTAAAAGTAAGGTTGGCAAATTCAGAGCTAGCTTTAAAAGCAAGATCCCGCCCTCCTTTCAGAGTGCTTTCCAAAGCCACACCCCCTCCAACACATGATTGTGATACATGAAGGTATGCAAAGTATAGTTTGATAGGCAAGTATGTTTCTGGAACAAAATCACCTATTCCAGAAACATTTTTGTTATGCTTGTTCAAAGGCTCTTTACATTCAAGTAAAGTGGTCTTAAATACATTTATATAAACATATATCTTCTGTGGAAGGCACAGGACTATAAACCATTCGGTCTAAACACAATGATTTTGCTCTACCCTACCTTTAAGCCAGAACTGAAACATTTGCCAGGACAAAAAATTATAGGAAATAGGTTTCCTACCAAGTAGTTCAGCTCAGGACTAGACTTAATATGTAAATATAGAACCTGTAATTTAACATCAAGAGCATTTTTAATCTATAAAAAAAACCTTAAGAACCTTATGCAGGTTAATGGTTCTAGATAAGAGGATGGTTCTTTGCTGGCCTGAGACATTGAAGAACTTTCCTGGGACTTTTATCTTTAAGGAGTCAGGCAGTTAAAAGGTGCACTCAGATGTGTGTGTGTGGTCCTCAGGGCTGTATCGCGGTGGAGCTGGAGAGAAGTTCTCGCGGTTTTGGCTTCAGTCTGAGAGGAGGAACGGAGTATAACAAGGGACTTTATATCCTGCGCTTGGCTGAGGACGGCCCTGCTATAAAGGACGGCCGGATCCACGTGAGCACACACACACACACACTGCAGCTACGATCAGTCACACATGTGGACAGCAAACTGATGGATTACCCAGCTAACAGGGAACATTCTCAGAATGTTGGCCAATGTTCTCTAGAAGTTCTGTTAAAGTTATCAAAACACATTCTTTCAGTAACACTAGTAAAACTTTTTGTACATTATATATCATGTCAAAAACATTATTATATCATATTATTATTCATTATTATTGTTATGCAGAGCTTTCTGTGAAACTTTGTGAAACTTAGATTCTGTGTAGACATCTTTACCTGCTCTCAAATTCAGAGCTTCACCGCAAACATTTGTCTGTTATCATACTATACAATACAGCAGCAAATAAAAAGGCGGTAAAATAATATTTGATTAATTCGTTTTTTTTCCTAATCCGTCAAAATTTGTGTCATGATTAGTTTGATCATCTTTTACATTTTGTAAAATTAAAAAACTCTTGTTTTGCTTTTGTGTCTTTTTTTAAATGCGACTTCTCTTTTATTCCTGAAGTTAGAATCACTCATCACTTTTTAAAAGAGAAAAATTAGATTTTTCTCAAAGGCTAAATCACTCATCACAGGAAATGACCTCAGAACTTCCTGTTTGTGGCCAACTCATGATGTTTTGCAATAGTGAGGCCGCAATAATGAAGTCAAATAAGCGTGGGCAGAATTGGCTGTAATGAAATGAACATTTATTAACACTTCATAATTGGCCAAATGCGTGTGACAGCCAAAAATCAGCTGATTAATTTGCCTGGCCCATATTTCAGTCTGTTAATTTCCATCAAGAAGTAAATGTTTCTCATTTGAAGGATGTTTTATTTGATCATTTTTGGAAAACAAGACATAAATACAGTAAGCAAATGTGTTTTTTTGCAGTGTGCATCTGTTATGGTCTGAGGCCGTGTTCAGTGAGTTAATGTCGTGTTCAGTAATGACACAGTTCATAAACGTGTCTCTGCAGGTGGGTGATCAGGTGGTGGAGATCAATGGAGAGCAGACACAGGGCATCAGCCACACAAGAGCCATCGAGCTCATCCAGGCTGGAGGAAATAAAGTGCATCTCTTACTGCGACCGCAAGCTCTCCTATCTGAGAACAGTGAGTTACATACAAACACGTGATCACACACAAACTCAAACCAGTAAAACTACAGTGTGTTCACAAACTTTCCTTACATCTTTTGTCTCTCTGCCCCTCTCTCTCTCTCCCTCCTACTTCCTGTATCTCCATCCATTCCCTTGATTTCTGCCTCTCTCTTTCCCTCTGTCTCTCTCTCTCTCTTTCTCTCTCTCGCTCTCTGTTTATCTCTCCCTCTTCTCCCTTTATCTCCCTCTACCCCTCTCTCTCTCCCCCTCTCTCTCTGTACAGGTTGTGTAAGCTCTTCTGCAGTGTGTTATTACCCGCAGGAGCACCATCACTAACACCCTCTTTCTATTCTTTGGTAATTGAGCTTTCTGTACTTTCTCTCTGCTTGCTGTAAACATCTTTATTGTGCAAGTCTGTAGATGTGATGAAAAATGCATTTGCAACACTGCAGAGAATGGACTGACTATTTTGACTATTAACTCTAAATACATGTATTATTTAGTTTATACCACTCTAAACCTCTTAGACTGTTTGAAGAAAATTCCATGTTAAGTTGTTTTATTTTTGTAACAATATTTATGGTAACCATGGACTTCATGGCAGAAACTACTGTATCCATGGTAACAGTGTAATAGATGCTGATGTGAAGGTATTTTCCTGCCTGTAGGTTCTTCAGAGGATGTTCTTCTTCCTGACCCACAGGGAACCAACACATCCAACATTTCCCTCAGTTCTCCTCACCATCATCCATCATCTCCCTCAGTGAAGAAGAGAACATCAGATCTGTCAGACTCCAACGCTCGTTCACGTGCCTCCTTAGATCTCGTTCTCCAGGATCCTCCTTCAAAAGACAACAACAAGAAGAAACGTGCCAGACCACAAAAGCCCAGCTCCTCACAGCAACCTCGCCTCAAGAGTTGGTCCACAGAGAACCTCGTTGATCTTGACGATACAAAGAAACCCAAAACCCCATCCAAAGCCAAAGACAAATCTCACGGCTACAGAGAAAATCTGCAACAATGTCCTCAAAGCTCCAGCAAACACAGAAAGTCCAGCCATCTGAGTCGCTCCGTCAGTCCCCAAAAGTCAAAGCGTGAGGGACAGGAAGTGGTAATTGGTATGGAGCGGAGAAGGAAGGAGGAACTTGGTGCCAAGCTGACACCAGGGGTGGACCGAAGCATAAGCGATACTCAGATGAAGAGAAAACAGGAGAGTAGAGGAAGAAAAGGAAATGAGACCCTAGAAGGACAGGAGAGAGGAAGAACAGAAAGAAAACCAAAAAGCGGGCGGGTGGATGAAGCTCTTGAGCTGAAAAACACCCAAAAGAGGAAAATAACTAGAGATGGACAGCAGCTGCATGATGGCACCCAAATATCGAGCAGAGAGGAAGACAAGAAGAGTAAACAAGCAAAAGAGAAGAGATCTTCTAGAGACTCAAAGGAAGGCAATGAAAAGGAAATGACAGACAGAATAAAAGACAAGAGAGAACCCAAAAAAAATGAGAATGGAAACAGGAAAGAGGACATTGTCACCACTGATACCACCAGGGCAGGTCTGGTCTTTGACAGCCCAATAAACAATGGCCTGTGGAAGATACCAAGCTACGCTCGCATCCTCACTCGGGAGGAAGTGATGCGTGATGTTCACGATTAGCCTGAAATATGGGCCTTGTCCCAAATGACGCACTTGCAGTGCACTTTTGTCCTCATAGGCTGTCCTGTTTATCTTTTTGTGATTCAGGAAGCATTTGCTCCTTCACTGCACACCCAGAATTTCAAGCGATGTGTGGACCCTGAGGAGGGCTGACGGTGCCATTTGGGACAAGGCCATGAGCTACGCTTTTTTAGAATGTTTTTCTTTCAGGTCAGCTAAAGTTCTTGCAGTAATCTTGCTGAACAAGTTAGTTGCCGTTGACCTGCTCTTAGCTGGCTGTTTGATTATCAATACATTGTGTTTACAGTTGTTTGTAGGTAACACTGTCACCCCTTGAGTCCTAAGGTCTGTTACCAACACATTAAGTATGTCTAATAGGACAGTATATTTGTGTAGATTACATCTCTGGCTTTACAGCCTATGCATTTCCTTAGTAGGCCTCCCATCCAGGTTTTGACCAATCTCACACCTGCTTAGCTTCATCAATCAAGCGTTGCAAAGCGTTAAGCTGCTAGCACACCATGTTAATTGCTTTCTAACTTATGCTTATCGTGATTCATGTACTAATTCTCCACCGTTTGTAATCAGCAATTTCATGCCATTCTTGAGATCGCCGCTGATAAACAGACTAGAATATTCCTGACAGACAATTTCTGTGGCCAAACGCATGAAGCATTTTTTGTCTTGGATCTCCATCGTGCCAACTGACATTAAACAACACAAGAACTCTTTATACACGTCACAATTTCTTCGTATGCAATTTAAGGAAACATCTCATGCCAGTTGCCACAACGTCAATGCAAGTTTAGGTTTTTGGTCACAAGCAGCCTCCCTCTCTCCAAAGAATCACTTTTATTTGCATGCAAAATAGGACATATAAACTTTTGGTTTTACTGCATGCTTTTTAGACCCGTGCAATTTGTCTAATGTTACCAGACTTTGTAAATACTAACTGTCGTCAGGACTACGGGCTTTACTGGGACGTTTCAGACTGTTCTCTTTCTTCCATACCTTTGGCTCCCTGATGTCCAAATATTATAATTGCAAATGACCAGAAACTTGTGCTTTTAATATACCAAGATGAAGAAAAGTTTATTTATTGAAATATGTATATGAGTATAGACACATGTAGCTATCTGAAAGTGTAGAAATGAGTTCGGTGTAGAGGTTTAAGCTCATGTTAAGCACCGTGGTAGTTTTACCTTGTAGCAGCAATGTTTTGACTTGTCATAAAACAAACGGTACATGCCGATGTATTTTTAAATATTCTATGAAATTAGATTTAATATGGTTATATATGTATATTTATTTTATTTTTTTCTGGGCGTGCATGTCTGTTTCATTAAAGGCAAGTAATTCAACTCCCTCAGTTATGAGCGGTTGTACTGTACTGTACTGTACTGTACTGTACAGTGATCCAGAACACGCTGGAGTCATATTCCACTTTAAAATCCAATGAAAAATGAAACTGAATTTTGCATAAAGAAAATGAAGCCTATATTTAAGACTATTAGGATTTTTTGTGTGTGTTGACATTGCCCCCAAAATTATCTACTCTATATTACTGTAGTATTTAATGTACTACTTCTGCTGATTAAAAAAATGTTATTACAGCAATAACATTTACAACAAATTACAGGCAAATGTGGTTGGTTGTAGTAAAAATAATGTCACAATTAAAAAAAAAACTATGACCCTTATTATAAGCTTCATTTATATATACACATTTATAAATATAGACATCCTTCACTATTTAAGGGTGGAATTTAACCTAGATATATTGCTTTCTAAAAAATACTGTTTATAACCTATGAAAGTTTATCCCTTAAAACAGGAATTTTGCGGGTATAATGTCTTTTAAGTATCAAAATAATCATTTCTAACCATGCTTGCTTACGACATACAGTCAGTAATAGAAAGTAACTGTAAGGGCTCATTTTTGGGGGGGGTCAAAATGTGGAATTTGGTCATGATAAACTTGTAAGGTCTTAATTCTACAGGAAATGATCAATCAATACCAAAGTACAGGTGGCCGTTCCATATGTGGCATGTGACGTGTTTATTGAATAGGACCTCAGGGTATGGATGCATTTAACAGCTGTGTAGCTCAGCTTTGATAAAAATAAGTACGTAAACACGGCTAATTAATACGATTATTATATTATTCATGATCATTTGTGGTGTTACGATGTGTTTTGTGCGTATGAGAGACTTAGAAACGAAGCTTATTACCTGTTTAAATTGGACAAAATGTGAAAATGTCTTAAGCAATGTTAAAGTCATCTTTTGCTGTACATTTCTTAGTTCACACGAGTCATTTCTGTTTAAAGTGAGGTCTGCATTCATACATAGGGAGCTGAATTCCTGTAGTGTGAACATAATGTGGTTTTACTCATGTAAATGTTTAAATATTGTACAGCACCTTTTGTAAAAAAGAAAACAAAACAATGGTGAGTTCTCATCTGCTCACACGAAAGGACAGAGATCTACACATTTGTTCTGTTATTTTTCTAAGTAATTATTTAACAAATTGGAGAATATATTTCAATCTGTAGAATGAAAAATAAAGTCCTGTCCCGTTGTTCTGTTTATGTTTAATGGAGATTTAAATGAGTTTTACAGTTTAATCACAAATCACGTTTTATTATTAGTTGATATGGTGTTTTAATGGTTGGGGTGTCTGTAAGAGTTCAATTTGATTTTGCACTCACCGCAAATTAACTTGGACCCATTAAAACTATAAAAGGAAAAAGGATAAAGTTATCAAAGTATGTCTATTATCCCTCAATGGCTAAATCATTTATATATTTGACATCATTTTTCCCAGAAACATTTTTATTATGCTGGTTGAAAGTTTCTTTACATCCTGACAGCGATTACTAAGTTGTCTAAATATATTTGTATACATTTATATCTTCTGTGAAAATAAAATGTTCGTCCAATCATTGCATTCGACCCGAATGCAATGATAGGATGTTCCACTTGCCTATTAAACTATGTATTTGCATACCTTCACGCACTATTGAAGGAGGCGTGGCTTCTGAGATCGTTCTGCAGGGAGGATGGGATTTGATTTACCCTACATTTAATTTAATTTATTTTTAAACTCATGTCTGCCCGGTTTTGAACAGGAAGTCTGACAAGTTGAACGGGTAAACGGATGCACACACAGAGAAGCTAAAATGATTAAGCTATGAAGAATGTTTAACTAGCGTAATTATTTTTGAGAGGAAGCTAAATGGTTTAGGAATTCAAACGCGATGACTTTAACCGTGTCTGTTATTAGCCGAGCTGATATGAGATGTCTCTTCCTGCTGCATCAATCTTTCATCAATGTCTAGGAAAGATAATTCCTCTATGACTTGTCAAAATGAGTCAAATGTGGACGACTTCAAATGACTTACAGTAAAAAATGTGAGTCTAGGCTGCGCTTGTTCTGCTGAGACAGATTACATGCTGATGTAAAGGAGTTAGTACATGGAGAGTGGAGTGATATTAAACTAAAAGTGTGGTGGATGGATAAATGACACTTTGTCTTACAGGACAAAAGAATTATGATCTTTTATACTGCTGTGGTCGATTTATTAATATTTGGTGTGCAGCCACCAGGTGTCGCTAAAGGGTTGTAGCCTGTAAACTACGTCATTGCTGTTTACACACTATTTGTTTATATGGATTAATAAAATAAATACACAACAAGTAGTTAATGTTGAGGATCTCTGAAATGTTTACCAGTCACCAGTTGGCATTCATTTTAAAGAAAGCACAGGCATAGTTTTTAAGGAAAACATTTTTAAAAATCACTTTAAGTTAAAGTTTGTTGTGATTGCTCTTCTAGTCCAGCAAACACAAAACGTCCCAGTAACGTTAATTTTTGGTTCCCGTTTGGTTATTTCT